>LGRX02028458.1:0-28447 GCA_001247695.2 Cymbomonas tetramitiformis
CTCAAGCCCAGGGAAAGAAAGCTGCGCATGGCCGGCACTCAAGCCCAGGGAAAGAAAGCTGCGCATGGCCGGCATAAGGGTGGCACTCACGACCGAAACAGCAGTCAACGGGAGTCAATCCAGGCACCCGAAGCTGTCCAGCTGTTGTTTGCTTCACTGTTTGTTGTTTGCTTCACTGCCAGCGCTTTCGATCGCGGGTATTATCCTCCCAGCGGAGTGGCTGACAGACCAACCCATATGGGAGGACTTTTGACAACACAGAGTGCGGTGCAGTGGTCAGGGTGTAGAGGGGGCGAAGTGAAAAGGGCTAACCTCGATGGCGCCCCCCTGCACCAGCAGCGTACAGACCTCGTGGTGGCCCATTACGGCCGCCCAGTGCAAAGGGGTGTACCCCTGAGTGTCTACTACGAGGAGGTCGACCCGCATGCATACAAGCAGCCGCGCGCATTGTGTGTGCCCTGCACGTTCCCACCCACTAGCGCTCAGGCTACGTCGGCGGCACTCCGAGTGCAAGGCGAGTGGCAAACAACCTCCCACGAACCGGCATGTGCCCTCCTCCCGTTTTTTTCCCCCCGATCCTGGTTTCTTGCAAACTTAGGGTGGGGTTCACGCCGTATCGAAGGATGTGGGGCCCTCGAGAAACCTCCCAGCATGAAAGGGGGCTAGAGGGAGGGGCAGGCGAGTATGCACCTGAGTATGCAGCCCAGTGCAATGCACTCCGCCCCTTAAGGTCGACGGCGTGGATATCCGCATTCCACTTTACTGCTAGCATGTGCAGCACCGCTGTTTGGCCGTACTGGGCCGCCACGTGGCACACCTGAAGGACAGGTCGGTGACAAGGGGAATAGACGTCAGGGGGGACGGGAGGGCAGGGAGCCTGGCGAAGGAGGGCACTTTTTGCATTCGATCCTAGGACGGATCAGGGTTGCGAATGAGCGTAAGTTTGCAGATAGCATGCAGGGTGGGTGCGGGTTGAGTACAGTGGGTGGTTGACGCAAGCTGTAAGCGAGCAAGGGCAAGGCACCCTGTGTGTTATGGCTCTAAGCGAGCAAGGCCGAGGCACACTGTGATATATGGCCCCAGGCTTACACGTCCGAAGGGGCCCTTGAGGCCCATGTGGAGGCGAGCTGACGATACCGTGTAGCCTTGGTGATCGACGAGTGTGATGTCCGCGTGGTGACGCAGCAGCAACTCCTGCGGACGGCCGGCACTTTCGACTCAGTTTCCGCCAAAGAGCTCGCGAAGAAGCCCTCCAGGGCACGGCGCCGCCGGCAACGGGAAGAATTCGGAGAAAGTAGTTTTGAGTGATCAGATGCTCACGGGCACACGTCACGCTTGTCGACGACCGGGAATCCGCAGTACCACTTCGCGCGTTTGACCGGGAAGCAGCATATGCACTGAAACGCGCGCGCTGAAGCGCTGGGAGGCGCATGAAAGGGGCTCACAATCGCTGAAAGTGATCCCCTTGTGACGGCCCAGTGGAGCGCTGTTTGACCGAGCAGGCCTTCCGTTATGTTGATCTCGGCGCCGAGGTCGAGCAGGCGAATGATGCTTTCGTTCGAGTTGTTCAGGCCCGCCCACTGCAAACGGGAACCACAATCTCCTTACGGCGCAAAGCCCCGAAAGAATTTCCGTATGATGTGCCGGCTGGGCGGGAAGTTCAAATGACAGCTGTCAGTTGGCCTGAAAGAGCTGCCAACGAAATAGATGCACGGCTGTCGATGTACGGTGGCCCTGGACGGCTGGCCCATGTTCGACCGGGCAGTCGGCCTCGCCAGGCGACTAATTAATGAAGGTGAACGCTGCAAACGTTTCTAAACTACGAACCCGTTCGCCACGTAGTTATCTGGGAAATGATTGTATCGCGCGAACGGGGAAACCAGGCGGGAGGGCCGCACGTGGATCGGGTAGGTCCCCCGCTCGTCGGGGAGGTTCGCAAGCCGCGGTTCTTCTTCCAGGAGCTGGTTCACTAAATCCGAATGTCCACTTGCCACTGCGCCGCATAGATCATCGATTCTTTCTTTGGACACCGCTTGCGGGCGAACATCCGCAATGGGAGAAAAGCACGCCTCGCCGCGCAAGGACTCCGTCTCCTCTACATCGATAGGCACTTGCACCTCCATTCGTCCGTTTGGCCAGGGGAGGCTGCGCGCTATCAGTAAGGTGCACGAAGTGGAAATATCTTGGACGTTGCTACAACGCGCATTGGAACGTAGGGACCAGCTGGAGAAACTTTAAGGTAGGTTGACGAGAGCCATTCGTGACGACAAGAAGATGCCCTTAAAGGGATTGTCGTTGAAAGAACTACTGTTGAAAATTGAAGACTCGGGCAACAGGAAGACAGTAAATTCCCAAGCGCCGATCGCGTTTTCAGTGGGAAGTCCGAAAGCAAGCGAACTGATCGCTTCGGTAGGTTTACGCTTGAGACAAGTCGTTTTCTACGCACAATAGCGAAGTGTGCAAACAACTGCTTGCAAAATACGTTCCCAATGTTAACAAGAGCCTTGCAAATATCAGTTGTGAAGCATATTCGTACGGGACGCACAGCTTTATGATAGTTTCCTGCCTACAGTTTAAAGCAGTTGCAGTTGTGTTGATAACGTCTAATGATTTTTCATTTTAAAATGACCAACGATTTTCAGGTCGAGGTTCTACAATCGAGTCGGAGTGGTTCCATCCGGATCGGCTCCGGATCCTCTCGTCTGCTCTCTTGACGGTTCCGTTGAGTCTAGCTCCTGTGTCACCTCTTGACACTCGAGTCTTGTCTCTTCTTCGTTCTTCTCCTCTACTTTTTCACGTCTGTCGTGTGGATCGAATCGCAATCCGGAATGGCGAATGCCATGCCATTAGCCATTTGCCATGGCCCATCGCATGCGATGGTTTCGATTGACCATCCGATCGTATGGCTGCAAAAAGCCGTGGTTATGCATAAAACCTAAAAGATACGAACACCAGCATCATCACCATAAAAAATATAATAGAGTGTCACGCGTCAAGCGCAAGGTATTGCCCGCGCTGGTTCTACTAAAAAATCTTCAGCCCAGCATGCCATAGTACCCCTGCGGTGTTGCACTCGACTTGTAAAAAGAACCATGTACTCGTGAAGTAAGATACAAACTAAGAGGTTTGTATCTTGTATCAGAACAATTTTCCGCCAAGGCGACCATGAAGCTCATCACCTCCCTCCTTCACTGCCTCTCCCGAAAAGACACTTTCACTCTTTCCATTGTCGCAAGTTTCCTGTTCTTTATAGACGCCTTATTTTGTGTAATAATCTTTCTTAAAGTTTCATGTAAGTCTCGCCAAGCGATTTGAGTTACTGCAGTTTGTTCAACTGTTTGCGTATCGCAATCCCCTTCGCTTGCTGATCACCCGTCCCTGCACATCGGACAGACACAGAAATCGACTGGATCGCCTACATGGAAGAGGTAAAGGTAAGTGATCAATCAGCCTACAAATGATGTTTCAGTATCTGTAGAAATCCTTGGATCTTCAAGAGGTGCCTTCTGCTTTCTTCTTGGAAAGTTTTCCGTGTTTTCACTTGAGAACAGCGCTTCGGCGAATGGATAGTTTCCCTTGCAAGGGTATCAGATCGGCTTGCTCCTCAGGGATATCTCGACGGGGAGCGCGACTACTATAATCTCCGTGGTGAGTATCCTTAGGCAGAGTTTAGTCTGACGCTTGAATTGCTGCACACCTGTTACACCGCTTTCACGCGCGTTGCGCGCCTTGTCCAAGGTGTCGGAGTCCTCGCAACTATCAAGTGGGAGCACGACGCACCAGAACATGAAAATGTATGGAAAGATAAAGCCTCTTCTGACGGATATTGGGCGGTACGGATTGGGTTTTCGTGTGATTAGGTCAAACGGGACCCTTGGTGTAAGCCTCCTGCGCACCCCTTCGCCCGCCCCACACGCTCGCATCGCACATTCCACCCGCTTGCATTGCACAGCCCCAAACCAGAACATATGCACACGCTTTTCCGCTGAACATCAGTGCGCACCCTCTAGCTCAAATATCTAGGGGGCAAAAATGCTCTTGCGATGGAATTTTCTCTTGAGTAGAAGAGTCTTCTCCGTCTGTCCCATCGCCGCGATCCAGATAAATTCACGTCCAATCGAAATTATGCACTTGGGGAACCAGCGCCGTCGCGGAATGAGGGTTCGCGGTCGCGCTGTGCGCTTTCAACTGCGCAAATCTGCTGCAGCGCCTTCGGCTTGCGTCGTCGGCCTCCACGCGTTGGGTATTCAAAAGGGTCAAACTCCTGCTAGCACACTCGGTTATGTGCAGAAACTGATGGGGCGTGAGGCTCAGTGGGGAGGAAGCGACCGGACACCCTTGGCTGCAGGTACCCTGGCGGTTTTGTGTACCTTTTTGCCGCTCTGCGCTGGCTCACCGCAGAGGACGTGCCCACCGCGCAGGTGCCACCCAGTGACAAGCGCTTGCATGACAACTGCTCCGCCAGTGGTGCTCTCTCCCGGGAAGCGCTGAAGCTTAGCCCCCGCCCAATTTTGGACTGATAAGACAGCCAGAGGATCGCTGGAGCCACCAAGAGTAATATTGTGAGCTGTGCCGAGCCCTTTGCATGACCGTCTACCTTGTGCTGAAGCGTTTGAGGTGCCAAGGCATGGTGCTGGGCACCGGCCCTCGAAGAGCTCGAGCCTCGATGTGAGCTGTGAAGGAGTGCGACTAGCCTCACGTAGACCACCGGTGATGATAAGCGGCTCAATTCAGTGTGGAGTGGTACGAGAGCAGCTCCCTGTTTAGGTTTCGGCCGGAGTTAGGGTTTAGGGGTGCTGACCCGCATACCTGCGAGCTATCCGGTGCCAGCACTTGGTTGGCGGAGATTCATCTCCTGCATAAATTCAGTGTGCGGCAGGTGCACCTTTATGGTTCTGTAGTATCATTTAATGGCTGGATCAGGCTCCTGAATGTTTCACCATGTTGACAAGCCTGCGTTGCAACGGAGTCGGAGGCCATGCCTATCTGCGAGTGCCCGCCGATACTCGCTGGAACGAGAGCAAATCTGCTCTCGAGCGAAAGTGACGTTGGTGAATTCAGCTCTTCGCAGTATGGGAACCGCCGCACCACGCCGGGCCCTCGGCTGCTTGTCACGTGGGCAGCTCTGCGAGTGTTCAGCGTGCACGTTTGCGCGCCTTCCGCAGTTCACACCTCTTGTGGCTGAGCTAACGAGGCTGCTTGTCACGTGGGCAGCTCTGCGAGTGTTCAGCGTGCACGTTTGCGCGCCTTCCGCAGTTCACACCTCTTGTGGCTGAGCTAACGATGCTGCTGTTGCGCAAGACCGACGTGGTCTTGCCACGCCGTGTAGGGCTTGCCGCGCCAAACGCCAGCGTGCGCCGCACAATATGGGATGTTCTATTTATATAAGTATGGGATGGTTCTATGTATATAAATATGGTTTGGTTCTATGTGTATAAATGTGCGATGTTCTGTGTATAAATGTGCGATGTTCTATGTGTATAAATATGCGATGTTCTATGTGTATAAATGTGGAATGTTCTCAGCGCAGCCACGGTTTGTTTGGTCCAGCCAAATATGTCAAGCAAGAGTTGGATGCACTCAACCGAGGATCAGAGGATAATCTATGTCTCCGGGGGATCTTATCGATGACAGACTTGGGTGCGGGTGGCTGTGGGCACGGGTTCGGACTGCTCGGCAGGTTTACTTCATCGGCGTGTATCTCCTCAATCTTGCGGTGGTCTTCGCCATCTATGTGCGAAGCAAAGCGGTCAGACTACCCAAAACCCGCTGCCACGTGCCACCCCTCCGTCACAATCGACGGCTGTCCTCACTCCTTCCCCTTCTTGCAGCGCCCTGGCAGTGCGCTCAGTTCTCGCCTTATCCTCCTGTAAACCCTGGCAACGCGTTCTGTCCTTAACTTACCCCCCCGGTAGCACGTGGGCAGCGCACTTAGTCCTGTCCATACCTCCCTGTAACACCTTGGTAACACTTGCTCCCCTGTAACACCGAAGCGGCACTCCCTTCCCTGTAATATCGAAGTAACACTTCCTGCTTTCGCAGCAGCAGTTGCCAGCGATTTTTGAGGTGGCGGCATGTGGATCTGAACACAGCCTCCGTCGAAAAGGTGAGGAGGCTAGGAGGATGTGGTGTGGTGCCAGGTGCCGGCGTGGGCGCTCGTGCTGCTCATCTTATCAAAACGAGTGCACTCCATCTTCGTGCTTCGGTGCTGCTGCCCGCCATCCCCTTCGCCTTTCCTTCCACGTGCATGCTAGGCGCTGCCCGTCGCGTCCTTGGGGCCGCGCAGCGTCCGTGAAGGCGCAGGGCTCCACGCTGAGCAGCCCACGCCGCACACAGCGAGGGCTGAAGAGAGCGGAGTGCTGGAACTGAGTTCATGCCCCAGGCTATTTAACGACGGCGTCACCATGCTGCTGGCACACATTTCGATTCTGTTCTTCCAGAGCAAGCGCTGGGTGACCGGGCTCATCATCTTCAGGTATATCCTCTCGCAGCCTAATGCGCGTGTTACGCCAGAGGGGTCCCGCATCAGTTTGCGTGCACTCTGCGTGCACTCTGCGCGGCTGTGCTCTCCGGGCCATCCCTGGGAGCACGGCCAGCAGTCGCGGTGTGCGTCCACCAGCACCCTCGCTCCTCCAGCATCACCATCACGAGGCTTGCCACACAGAGTGCTTAGGATTGCGCATATATTTGCCTATCACCGTCCTGCACAACCAGTCACATGAGCATACCAGACCAGTGCACCACCACCACCATCATCATCATCATCATTATTATCATCCGCCATGATGCCCAACCGATTCTTCATCGGCCTCTACGTCTATTCCCAAGTGGTCGCCCATGGACCAATTGTCATGTTTGATCAGCCGTCCATCGTCACATCCATGATCATGTTCGATCGCTTATCCATCAGCATGTCGAATTTGATGACCCTACCTGGATGACACAGCCTTTGGGGGTGGCACAAAGCAGCGTGGCGGTATCGGTGAAGATGAACGTGCTCCTTTTTGCCCCACCGCTCTTCCTGCTCCTCTGCACGGTATACCATAACCCCCCTCCACCCAGATGGGGCCCCGGGCACTGAAGGGGCCCCATTTGGCTGGAATGTGATTTCTATGGGGTGTAGGGTGTTGCAATTCTCCCACCCAAGGTATTCTGCAGTGTTCGTGCTGGGTGTGTTCCAGCGCTATCCGGCACACATGATGGTATGCAGGTGGCGGCTTGGCAGGCTCCGTGTTGTTCCAGGAGTGTCACAGTGAGGAAGATGAAACAGAGATGGAGCCTTCGCGTCGTCTAACCTGGATTTGAAGGGTGGGTGCGAATGACGGCAAGGTGCAGGACATTGACTGTAGAGTACGGCTATTGCAGCATGCCAATGACACGGCATGGTGTGGCATGGCGTGGTACGGCGTGGCGCGGTGTGACATGGCGTTGTGTGGCATGACATGATGTGGCATGATGACACGGCGTGTTGCGACATTCCGAGGTGTGACAGGGCGTGTGCGGCATGGCGCGATGTGAAACAGAGCGATGTGGCATGCAATGGCGTGGCAGGGTGTGTTGCGGTATGGCGTGATGTAGCATTGCATGGTATGACATGGCGTGGCGTGACATGGCGTTGTGTGACATGACATGGCGTGACATGGCGTTGTGTGGCATGACATGGTGTGACATGGCATTGTGTGGCATGGCATGGTGACATGGCGAGGTGTGACAAATCGTCTTGCGGCATGGCGACGTGTGAACCAGGGGGGGTTGGCATGGCATTTCGTGACATGGCGTGTTGCGACATGACATGGCGGGACATGGCGTTGTGCGGCATGACATGGTGTGACATAGTGTGGCATGGCGCTGTGTGGTATGCCATGGTGTGAGATGACGAAATGTGGCACAGCGAGATGTGATATTGCGTGGTGTGACATGGCGCGGTGTGGCATGCCATGTTGTGGCATGATGAGGCTTGGCATGATATGGCATGACATGGCATGTTGTGCCATGGCGATGTGGGACATGGCGTTGTGTGGCATGGCATTTTGTGACATGGTGTAGTGTGGCATGGCGAGGTGTCACAAGGCGTGACGTGACTTGGCACGCTGTGGCATAGCGTGGTTTGACATGGCGTGGTGTGACATACAGCGTCTTGGAGTTGTAATGAAACCTCACATTTGCACTCAGATGCTGCATCGGTCGGTAGATCGAATCCCCCGCCCGTCGCGTGACATCTGAGCCGCTCACGAGACCCGCCTTGCATGTTGTGAAGAGAACTTCTCACGTTCCGCCAGTGTAAAGAGCTGTTTCAGCGGTGTTAATTAATGAATAGATTAGGAACATCCGCAGCATGCTAGCATCAAAATATGTTGCACACGACATACTTTGGGCGCTAGGTAACTTGCCCGCTCAGATTTGGTCACTCGAAGCGGATCTTGGGGTCCTCGCTTCGAGTGGCGAGGAGCGGTAAACGCCATCCTCGAAACGCCATTCTCTTGGCGTTCTGACCAAGGGAGTGGCTGTAGCTACTTAGCACAACTAAGTGAACTTATGTAAAACGTTTAAAACGCGCAGATGCGCTTCATCCGCTCAACGAATCGCTGGCGGTATGAAGCACTTCTTCCGCTCTATCTCCGCGGGATGTCGCTAGGCTGTCGAAGTACTAAACTTAATATATTGAACTCCTAAGGTGTTGTCCGTAATAAATATTGTTAATCATGCAAAGATCAACAAAACTGTCAGACAGAATCTTCTCGTTTTGAGATTAGACCTAATGAGCGTTCCCTCAAGCAGCGCCACCGTCCCCCTAGCGGAAACCGGGAGGACGTTGGCGCGCTGTCCGGTCAAACCGCGGCAAGACCGGAGATTCTGTCCGACAGTTTTGCTAAACATGCCCTTCTGAGGGATACTGAAAGAGCGCGCCGCCGAATTTTGACAATTCGCCACGTAGGATACTTCGAAGCCGTCAAAGTTAGCGGAATACACTAATTCAGAATAAGCGGACAAATCAGGCTATGAAAACCAAAGAACTCGAATTCTGGGTCAAAGACGCCATATGACGTCTCTGGGCTTTTATACTTGATGTGAAAATAAATATGGACCTAAAACGCTGTATGACATAACGTGGTTTGACCTGGCGTGGTGTGGCATAGTGAGGTGTGACATAGCATGATGTCAGGCGTCACATGGCAAGGCGTGGCATTACGGGATGTGGCATGGCGTGGTGTGACACATGCGTGGCACAGCCATGACGCTGGTAGATGCAAGTGGGATATTGGATAATGGGCCGTGGATGTTGTCAATGGTCAGGGTACGTCAGCTTGGACGACTATAATTGCGTTGGCAGCAGCAGCAATCATCCAGGTAAACTTGAGCAAACCACGCATTGATTGTCACATCCAGGCGTGACATCCACTTTGGCCCACGCGCCCTGTCTAGGATAGCAGTCTACGATGCCTCGCCCTGTCCAAGGGTCCAAGTCCTTGCCCGTCGCCTGGCGCTGGCTGTTTTCGTGGTCCACCGCTTCCAGTGAACGTCTGCGTGGTCCGCCTCCTCGAAGAGCCGCCAAGGAGCGGCTTCTGCATACACACTGACGGGAAGGGGTCCAAGCAGGTCGGAGCTGGTATCGAGTTTCTGCTGGTGAATCCGTGGGCTTACCTCAAACGCTCTTTTGATCTTGGTGCGGCTCTCCGTGCCACTCCGACGCGCCCCCGTCCTTCCCACAGCCCCCCCTGTCCTCCCCGCAGGCCTCCTAACCCTAAATGCGGAATTGGTGTCAGTCACCCTAGCCCTAAATGTGGACTTCCCGGTACGCCCTAGATCTGGCATCCAGAATGCGCATCGGCAGCAGCATAATCGTGCACATCGATCTCCGTGTGAAGTGTGGGGGGGAGCGTGCCGGGATGGGGGTATGCTGTTTTTGAAGGTCGGAAGTTCATATTTTTCTGGTCTGTCAACTGGAAGTTCTTGCCGGAGGACATCTTCTTGTCATCCTGGCTTGTGCGCCTCCCAAGCCCCGTCTTGTCATCCTGGGCTCGGGAGTGCCACGTCAGCCTTCCCCTTATCTGTCGAGCAGCACACTCCCTGCATGCGGCCATTGTCGCGTGTGCGATCCGTTGTGAGTCAGTGGAGTCGGGAAGCTCAAGTCGGAGGCTTGAGGTTGACGGCCATGCCTGCGGGGCGGTATAAAGCAGTGACAGTAAGATAAACACGATCCTTGTGCACCATCGATTCTTGTACATTCGACTCTGTATTCACACGTGCAGGACATCCGCGGTGTCCGCGATCCGAATCGGCGGCCGGCGCCTCCTCCCATCGCCTCGAGGAGTCCAGGAGCGAAACCACCGGCGATCACCATGCAGCAAAGGGGCGCGGGTTAGTGGCCTTTGGCAGGATGCTCTGGAAGGTCTCGCGGTCATCTGTCATTGCTCCACGTGATTAGAGGCCTGGAGGTGTGGGGGGTGCAGGCTGCTAGCCTGCTCGCCATACATCTACTCGCCCTTGCGTTGTTTGCGCACTTCCGCTGGACAAGGTACTCGGCATGCGCCTGTCTCCCTTTCCCCTTCTCCTCGCATGGGTGGCGCCCGCGGCCCGTCTCTCCGCTCCTGCCAGCTGGCATCTTCAGCCAAAGGACGATGTACACGGGCGCCCGAGAACGCACGTTTTGGGATGCACTGCACAGGCTGCCGGAGCGCGTGCGGCTACCGGCAGGTGGCAATCGACCTGAAGGTGGGCTCTTGGGAGCTGCTGGGGACAACCGCGCAGATCTGAGGGCGGCATCATTAAGGCTGTGTCAGCAAACATGCACGCCGCCGCCAAGGGAGCTACCACTTGCCGCGAGCTCACTCTTGAGCACATCACCACGGTGAGGACGGGCCCACGAAGGGCGAGGATCGCTTGCTCGTGTGTTGGCGGGCTGTGAACATAGTGGCTGGAGAAAGAATGGCATACCTGCTGAATTGGGGTTACAGGCAGGCTTAGCATGGCCAGTGCGCAGATCCTCGACGTGCACTGTGTTCTATCGAGAGCTGTCTCCGTTGAGGAGGGCGGCCTGAGTCCGAAAATGTTGGATGTCACGAGGCGCGCGCCACGGCTCGCTCGTGTCATGCTGCCGAGCTGGAGACATTTGCACCGCGTACACATGTAGGCATGCACACCCAGGATCGCGGTGGCAGAGCCGTGGCCATCGAAACACGCTGGTGGACTTCCCAGGCGACCTCAGCGCGTTCTCAGGTGTGATGAAGGGTCGCAGGGGCGCGGTGAAGGGTCGGGGCGCGCGGTGAAGGGGGTGGGCGAGAGGGTGGGGGCGCGCGGGTGAAGGCGCAGGGGCGCGGTGAAGGGTTGCAGGGCGCGGTGAAGGGTCGCAGGGCGCGGTGAAGGGCCGCAGGCGCGGTGAAGGGGCGCAGGGGCGCGGTGAAGGGGCGCAGGGCGCGGTGAGGCCGCAGGGCAAGGGCCGCAGGGCGCGTGAAGGGCCGCAGGGGCGCGGTGAAGGGTCGCAGGGGCGCGGTGAAGGGTCGCAGGGCGCGGTGAAGGGTCGCAGGGGCGCGGTGAAGGGTCGCAGGGCGCGCGTGAAGGATCGCAGGGCGCGGTGAAGGGTCGCAGGGGCGCGGTGAAGGGTCGCAGGGGCGGTGAGATCGGGCGCGGTGAAGGGTCGACGGGCGCGGTGAAGGGTCCCAGGGGCGCGGTGAAGGGTCACAGGGGCGCGGTGAAGGTTGCAGGGCGCGGTGAAGGGTCACAGGGGCGCGGTGAAGGGTCACAGGGGCGCGATGAAGGGCCATAGGTGCGGTGAAGTGGCAATTGGACTGGGCGAACTCCTCCGGGCTGGCTGTGACTTGGTCGCAGGTGCTGTTCACCGGGAATTTCATTGGCATCGCGTTTGCTCGCAGTTTACATTACCAGTTTTACTGCTGGTGAGAGCCGTGCATTCCGGCATGACATGCCACTCTCACAGGAATTGTTGGGCCACAATCCCAGCTTGGAAAACTGATAGAGCGCTTCGAGTGAGACATCCCCACACTATACTGCAGTCCACACTTTTGCAGCCGAGGCACTTCCAGGCCAGTTCGATGATTGAGATGGCATTACAGTATAGCACGGCCCACCCTTTTTCAGCCGGGGCATTTTTAGGCCAATTCAATGATTGAGATGGCATAACACTATACGGTCCACCCTTTTTCAGCCGGGCATTTTCAGGCCAATTCAATGATTGAGATGGCATAACACTATAGCACGGCCCACCCTTTTCAGCCGGGCACTTCCAGGCCAATTCAATGATTGAGATGACATTACACTATAGCACGGCCCACCCTTTTTCAGCGGGCATTTTGAGGCCAATTCAATGATTGAGATGGCATAACACTATAGCACGGCCCACGCTTTTTCAGCCGGGGCATTTTCAGGCCAATTCAATGATTGAGATGGCATAACACTATAGCACGGCCCACACTTTTTCAGCCGAGGTGGTTGTGCCTTGCTTTGGTGAGATTGCAAGTATGGATGCGTGGTGCCGCGTGAGATGGCAGCGCCTTGCTGTTGTGAGCACTTTGACATATGATGTTGCCTATAGACTGGCTTATTGACTAGCTTCGCGGCAATGGCCAGGTATTTCTTTAGCGTGCCCTACTTGCTGTGGCGTACCAACATGCCCACCATTGCGCGTGTTGCAGTGTGGGCAGCCATAGAGGTGCGCCAATTGCTTCTGAGTGACTCCCTCGGCACAGTTTGTGAACCTACCCTTGGCATTTGCCATATACGTTCGGGGCTTGCACCAGAATATCACATGCATGTCTCGAAATTGGTGCACAGCACCGTGCATACGGCAACGGGTTCTGCCTTCCAATGCCGGATTTAATGTTTGCACGACACACATCTCTGGGTTTTTGTGTGTCAGGACGGGATATTGGAATTTCTTTAGAAACAAGCAGCCTGGATGCACATGAATGTTATCTGCCATGGGGTATGCACAGGTCATATGGAATATGTATCCATCTTCGCCAGTGTCGTCATTGGGTCTTCAAGTATGCCATTTAGTGTTGCTCTGTTCGCTGTGGAGAGCTCCACTGCAATCATCGTTTGTCTTGAAGCGGGAGTGAATTTTGAGCTCTAGCATGCGACTCGCCATAGATCACTTTGCTCTGGAGGCCTCCCTGCAATCAGAGGTTTTGCTGAATAAGTTGAGAGGGAACGAGACATGGTGTATGTGTATCGAACACATGCATGCCACGTATATCTGTTATGTTATATATATATATATATATATATCATGCCTGGTTGGTTTTGGTACATAAATAACAATTTATGACTTTGGAATCAACTGAGCCAAGACGGTTATTTGGAGGTGTGCAATGCAAAATTTAGTTTGATGGTAAATCTGTTGGAATCTGCCCAGGCAGTCCTCCCGATACTATCGGTGTAGGCCCCTGTTCAGATCTGGTATTGTCTATTGCCAAATGGGTACGGTTGGTTAACCCACCGTAACAATGCGTTTAAACTAGCCAAACGCTGCGGTATGTCTGCGTATACAATTCAATTCTAAATCGTCTCTAAATACATGCATGCATACGGTACGCGATGATGCACACGCTTGACTATTGACAATTTAGAAGGAAAACATTTTCCTTGAGTATGGGCAAACATTGGCATTCTCATGTTTTGATTTGCTTCTTTCGTGGCTTGGCGCACCTCGCTAGTATCGCACGGCATTCTACATATGTGATTACCGCGGTATGTCACCCTTCCAAAAAGTCCCGCGACGCCGAATCGTGGTGACTTTTGCATGTGGCACATATGTCACAGTCGCCCTGTCTGCTCGTTTTTTATTCACACGGGCGATTTGCGTCGTTGCGTTTCCAAATTCACGACATTATTATTGCAAACATCTAGTCGCGCCTGATCGGAACATATGTTATAGTGTACGAGTGTCGAGGAATTATGGGGGGATAACAAAAGGCGACCATTTCTTATGGACGGAGGACATTACTGAATGGCGTTTCCAATGAAAATCTACAGACGCGAGAGCTTTAGAGGTGGAGATGGCCCATATATCAAGCTTTCCTAGATTTTTAGCAAATCTTGGTGTCAACATAGAGTGCAGTATTTCCCGACGCGTGCGCAAACATGGATATGTTACCGGATATAATAACCCCGGGCACGTTTAAGGGTCATTCTAAGTCTTTCATCGGATACACGCCACTGATACCGGGGATACGCTACTCTGGGGGCCAGCGCCTCCCGACCAAAATATCATCTCATATCCTTAGGGTTTGTAAAGTTTGATGGCAGAATGCTAGTCGGCAGCCTCCAATAAATAAAAAGGTTCTCTAAATACCATGATACTTTCACAGGAGTATATCGTAGTTATGAAAAGTTGCCCTACATTCTGGGGAAATCAGAAGACGTCTAGAAGACGTCTTCTGAACGTCTTATAGACGTCTTCGTAGACATGATGCCTTCTGGTTTCCAGAAGACGTCTTCTGAGTGGAAACGTCTTCTGGAAACCAGAAGACACTCTTCGGGGAAGACGTACCGAAGATGTTCAGAATGCCTTCTGGGTTCCGGAAGACATCTTCCCGGAAGACATACAAAGGACAGTCTTCCCGGAAGATGCACGGAAGATATTCTGAATGTCTTCTTGACCAGAATACATTCTGACATGTGTCATCGACACATATGTGATGATTAGGCAATTTGGCCACATAGCTACTTGATACCACACGTACACTCATCGCGTAATCACAGACGACATGCAGAAGGACCACGGAAGACGTACGGAAGACATTCCAGGCATCTTCCTGACGTTTACTTGCCATTATATTACCTATACAAAGGACACTTGGCCAAGGTAATGCGGAGGACATCCTGCAGACAAACACTCAGAAGACGTTCAGAAGGCGCGCGGAAGACAAGCAGAAGACATCTCCCCGACATCTTACCGACGTCTTCTTAGATGTGCTTGCGGAAGATACACCAGATACCTTCTGTACATCTTCCGGATATCTTTGAGGAAGACATGTCTTCTGGAACTCAGAAGAGTTGCGGAAGACCCTCTGCACTTCCACCGATGGTCATCTGACCTCTCTTCGGGGCATCTTCTCAACTCGGAAGAGTGTCATCTGCGCGTCTTATAATGTCTACCCTCATTTGATCAAATTGAAGTAATATTGTTAATGAAATTTTAGTCTCCAAAGCATAGCCATCCACACAAACAAATCATCTCGTGTCGTGAATCAAACTTTGCATTGAGAATATGTTTGGCAAGGATGGCGAGAAGTGTATTATGCCGTACATCTTGCTTGCACGCATCCTTCTTGCAAACTTATTTCAGCCTAAGAAATATTCCACGCAAATACGTATACGAATGTTGAAATTTATCAGACACTCAGACGGCATACAGAAGATATCTTCTGCGTGCCTTTCGCATATCTTCTACACTACTTCTCGATTTTAGAAGACAACGGGAAAACATGTAGAATAAGTCATCCGGAAGACGTCTTCTACGCGTCGTATAATGTCTACCATCTTCTGAGTTCCCGAAGACGTCCAGGAGATCTTCGGGGAATACGTACATAAGACACCCAGAATACGTCGTCTACATGTCTTCCGAAATACACAAGATATGTAGAAGACATCTTTTGGGCGTCTTCTGTACATCTTCCCCGAAGATCTTTCGGACGTCTTCTGGAACTCAGAAGATGGTAGACATTATTGGACGCGTATAAGACGTCTTCTGGATGTCTTCTAGATATCGTTTGGACCCCAGAAGACGTCCAGAAGACGTCGCAGAAGACGTTCAGAAGACGTTCAGAAGACGCGTCTTCTGATTTCCCCACCGCCGGAATCCAGAAGCATCTTGGCGATCTCCAGCAACACCCCGTTTCTCATCAAACGAAGACTCCATCCAGTCTGCCGCGGGCGACACCGGAGCGATGATGTACAGTGAGTCCTCACCTTTAAGGAAACAGGAATTTGGAGCCAGCCTAGCTTTTTTCGTATTTTTCTGACCCCCCCGCCAGCGTCAGCCTCTTACCGAAATTACTAACGAATAGGAAACGCGATTCGAGCGTCAGCCAGCCTCTTCTCTTAAATCCATTTCTTTTTAGGGACTGGAAAGCGCAGTCAGCCAGCGCATTCTCTTAAATTCAGCATGGATCCGAGCAGTCGCCAGGAACTGCGAGAATTGCATGCTGACTTGCAAAGTGGGATGATTAGTCAGATAGACTACGACGACTTGAAGTCGATAGTCATATCGCGTATCAAGGCCAAAGCGCCACTCAATGAGAGTCCCAGCGGTGAGACCGAGAAAGCGTCAATGCAGAGTCCTTAATAATAATGGAATTTTCTGATGTTCAGCTAGCCTTCGTTTCCTTAATATGACTTTCCGATTTCCGTTAACGAAATGATTCGGCAGCCTTCATTTCCTTATTTGGGTACATTTTCTTAATGTTTTTTTCCAGCCCAGCTTTTTCCGCATTTTTCCGACCCCCCAAAAGCTGTTTCCTTAACCTAGCATTTCCTTAAAGGTGAGGACTCACTGTACTCCAGTGTCGAGAACAACAGCTTGTTCGCCTCAGCGCGGACGGGCAGGGTGGCATCCTCCAGGTCGAACAGGGAAGAAAACGCGTCCTCCTCAGTGACGAAAATGTCCCGTAGCGCCAGGACCAGACGGGCGAAGACGGAGCCGACGTTCGACTCCGTACCGTTAAAACGCCCATGTTTGTCGTCGTGCACCTTCTTGATGACGAGCTTGGCGGCCCGCTCGTCGAAGGAGGACTCCTTCGCCAGGTGTCTGACCTCGTCGAGGAACAACGCTCCCGCTGATTGGGCAGCCGGTGCAGTCGCAACTGTAGGAGTGGGTGGTGTGGATGCATGTCTGGCTGCGGCATCGTCGAAAATGGTAACTAGTGAGCGGCGTGCGGCCGCAGTGTGCGATCTCGTAGAAGTACCCATGATGAAGTGACTGCTGAAATCTGTATAGGCAGCCCTGACCGGGAGTCCCGGTGCAGGCCCCTATGACAGATTCCTAGGTAGCCAACACTGGACCTGTGACTGATCCGTAAGCCCGTGCTGTGACACACCGAGTGTCACAGGTAGCTAGGACCGAGACCGTTCCGACTCCGTGACCGTTCCGGGTATTTCTAGCTTAGGGTTTATTTCTTATACGAGTTTATCTATATTGGTTCACTGACTGTCTGATATCTTGAACCGGGATATTCCAGTAGGTCGTGGACCCATTCCACGCTATATTCCACAGCTAGTTTGGCCATGATTGGCTAAAGCAGCCGCTTGGAGAGGTGGTGCGCGACGGCGCGTTTGGGGACTCACGGGAATTTTGAGATGAGCTGTTTGCGGTGAGCGTCTTTGAGCCGCAGCTATGGGGGTTCGACCTGGACCGGGCCTAGTCGACGCAATGTTCATTTACGGTATTACGCTTGCCCTGATCCCGCTTGCTGCCGATTTTTGGGCTGGTGGCTCGAGCACCTTCGACCTCGACAACGGCTTCCAGTGCCCCTCGCTCGCATGGCTCTACCGCTCCTTCCGTAACTGTGGCGTCGCATCTTCCCCACGACATTACCCGAACGCGCCCCGGCGTACCACCTCCCATCAGGCTTTCAGAGTTATGGGTGTTACCACCAGAGCAAAGAAGTCCCTCACGAGGGACAGCGACATTGATGCCTCGCTGAGGCTCATCGACGGGGTTCGGAACAGCCCGACGGTGCGGACACCGACTGTTCCGACCCCCGACCCTGCTTCGAACGGGGACGCCGACGTGGCCATCAGGCGTTACTTGCAGGAGCAGGCGAGGCTGACCGACGAGATCTACAAGGCACGTCTGCATCGTGCCTGGGCCAAGAGCATCCGCGAGGACGTTCTTGGTGACAAGAAACATCATTTCCGCGGTACGGACGACGTTGGCCTTCTGCCCGACCTGGTGGTGCAGCTACGTACGGAGTTCGAGTCGGCTGGATTGGAGCTGAAGACCCTGAAGTCCTTTGATCTCGACGACCCCCTTACCCCGGTTGTGAGCCGGGTGAATGGCCTTCTATACGACGTGCTGGCTCTCGTGGTGGAGAAGCACAGCAACGCGTATGTCTGGCTCACTGGTACGGATGCTTCGTCTGACCGAGATGGCCGGCGGGCTTTGGTCGACATCATCAAGGGCTGCGTACCGGTGGCGCTGCGGGAGTCGCAGCAAGAAGAGCATGCGGCCTTGCGTTACCCCGCGAACGTGGACCCGCAGCCGATCTTGGCGTGGGAGCAACGTTTGGTGCGGGACAACAGGGCCGCCTCCGACTGGACACCTACGGAGGTTACGCGTAAGCTGAGCCTGTACACCAGGCTTGACCCGGCGTTCTACGCTGCGGTTAAGGTGCGCTACCCCATGGCTGCTGACTTGGCACATGTATGCCTATTCTACGAAGGGTGGGTATACCCACCGTAAGAGGTGCTTACGGTGGGTATACCCACCCGAAGGGTATCAATAATTACCGATGATTGGCTGCGAATCACGGCATGTCACCAGTGACCAACTTGTTCTAGACACTCCCGTGAATCTCTATGGAGCCTCCACATGCGCCAGAAATGACTTGATAACGGGCCAAACGAACCCAAATACCCAAACCCTAATATCATCGGAATGCACTGTGTATATAGTATATTTGGTGTGCATAGTACCTGATTTTGAATGTGCAAGTGTCGGAGGTCTGCGAGGTGGCAGCACATATTGTACCAAAAGGTACGTCGGTTATATACCAAAATCAAAGTACATATCGAAAAAATAAGTATATTGATGTTATACCAAGCTGCAGAAGTCTGCAAATAGAGTTGAATGGGTATACCCACCGTAAGCGAAGTTTTCTACCCACCGTTATTTCCCCAACTTCAAGGTTGTGTAATGTGCCCAAAACTTATCGGAGACGTGTAAATTAAGTTTTCCGTCCTTTAATCAACCTCTTGGGTCACATAAAATCCATATGTTTAACCCCCGCAACCTACTTGTGCGGTCGGTACGAGCTTGCAAAGTTTGGCGTTACGGTGGGTATACCCACCGTAATATTTTTAGAATAGGCATGTACCGTTGGCCTCACTCCGCTCCATGGTGGTAGAGATCTACCAGGCTTGGGCTCAGGCTGACACGGGGAAGGCAGCTTCTGGAGCGGACGGCATCTCCGCGCACCTCTCCAGCAGCGAGTACGACGCCCTCCTCGTGAAGATCACGGAGCTCAAGGAATTGGTGCAGCGGCAGCACGGGGAGGGCGCTCCGGTGGTGCGGCAGCAGCGGGTACAGCAGCGGCAGCAGCAACAGCAGCGTGCGCAGCATCCGAAGGGATTCCGTATGGGGCAGCACAAGGCGCCGCCCGTGGGATTCGACCGGGACGACCAGCGAGCGAAGCCGTTCTGCGGCAGGTGCAAGAAGGCGGGCAAAGGTGAGAGCTATCACTTCTACCGCGACTGCCCGTTGGGCGGGCGCCAACACCCGCCCACCTCTGCCGCGGCATTCTGCATTCCTATCGACGTGGAGGACGCGGAGGGCGTGCATGCACTTGCCATGTGTGCGCCCTTTCAGCAGGCAGCGGACGATGGCGCGGAGTCCTTTGCTCGTGCGGCTGCCGCGTACGGGCCGCCTGCGGTGCCTTGTGCGGGAGCGGTGGGCGGCATCGACGTGTCCGCCTACGGCTTCGCGGTGGAGCAGCAGTCAGCTTCCGACGAGCCCGTAGGAGACGACATTCTTCGACGGCTCGACGATCTTGCCGCGGAGGTTCACTCCGCGGCCAATCACCAGGTGCACTTCACACACGCATCTTTCCCGCCTCCTGACGGCATCGAGCAGCAGGCTTCGGCTCTGGTGTGCGGACCCGCCGCGGCGGGGACCACGCCGGAGGAGCAGGTTCCGGCAGGTGGTGCGGCGGCATCGGCATCCGCCGTGCCGGCCCCTGCTATGCCTGTCTCGCAGGGAAAGGATGTGAAACCCGCGCCACTTCAATCGGCGCGGGTAACCACCACAGCGGACGCGGACGGTGAGTTCGCTGGGTTCGTTCAGACCGTCAACCACGCCGCCATCGGGCAGGTTGATCTCACGGGTTACGACACGGACGATTACGAGGACCTCGCCGACGGCAGCTTCATCGTGAAGCCGCGGACTCCGGCCATTTCGGCAAATCATGCGTCGGAGTCCGCGACCCACGTGCCTCAGTCTGGTGGTGCATCCCGCACCTACGGTTGTGGCAAGCCGCCATGGGGCTTCCCCGCACACGCGGGCCCGTGGGGATTTCATTACTTTGTCTCTCTCTTTCTTTTGATCTCGATCATGGGAGTGGGAGCTGCCGCCTACACGGCGGCCAATGACATCGACTCTGTGCAGGTGTCGGGTCGGGCTGCACCGCAGCCTGTGCTATGCAGGGGAGACTTATGCATCTACCCCGGTATATCCGAGCTGGACCCCGTCACTGGCATGTAGCACGGCTAGGTGGACGGCCTTGCACTATAAATTGCATAATCGATGAAAATGGCATTTAGAAGTCGCAAGAAGTTTCAGGAAGTACTTAGTTGTTAAAAGAAATCATTCAAAGGCAATATTTCACATTTTTGATCACCGCGGTGGCCACCAGGCTGCTAACGGGTCGCAGAAGGGCTGCGGTACAGAAATTGCATATCTTGCGGGCGCGTGAGATATGTGAGTGATACGGGGAAGTTACTAGAGTTGGTGAGAATTATTTGGAGGTCATCCCTAGGCAGTGTGAAGCGGAATTTCACATCGGGCCATATTCACGGGGTGCTGGGGAGCTAATTTCGTCTGTAAAATGACTGCAAAACAGAAAATACATGTCTCGTGGGCGCGTGAGATATGCAAATGATACGGTGAAGTTATTAGAAGTTATGAGAAGTATCTAGAAGTTATTACTAGGCATCGAGAAGTGATATTTCACATCGGGTCACATTCGCGGGGCGTTGGGGAGCTAATTTCGTCTGTAAACTGACTGCAAAACAGAAAATGCATGTCTCGTGGGCGCGTGAGATATGCAAATGATACCGTGAAGTTATTAGAAGTTGTGAGAAGTATCTAGAAGTTATTACTAGGCATCGAGAAGTGATATTTCACATCGGGTCACATTCGCGGGGCGTTGGGGAGCTAATTTCGTCTGTAAACTGACTGCAAAACAGAAAATGCATGTCTCGTGGACGCGTGAGATATGCAAATGATACGGTGAAGTTATTAGAAGTTGTGAGAAGTATCTAGAAGTTATTACTAGGCATCGAGAAGTGATATTTCACATCGGGTCACATTCACGGGGCGTTGGGGGGCTAATTTCGTCTGTAAACTGACTGCAACAACAGAAAATGCATGTCTCGTGGGCGCGTGAGATGTTGCACGTGATACGGTGAAGTTATTAGAAGTTGTGAGAAGTATTTAGAGGTCATACCTAGGCAATGAGAAGCGAAATTTCACATCGGGTCATATTCACGGGGTGCTGGGGAGCTAATTTCGTCTGTAAAAAGGGCTGCAAAGCAGAAATTGCATATATTGCGGGTGCGTGAGATGTAGCACGTGATACGGAGAAGTTATTCCAAGTATGTGCAAGTCATAACAATATACACCGCAACATGGCCGTATCTACAATATATACAATATATACATCTACATAACACTAGAATCTCACAGAAGTGCCAACAACCGCTGATGCTCCCTCAGGGGTAGCATGTGCACATCCCCCCTCTTAACTAGGCGAACATCACATGCTAGTACGGCTTCACACGGAATCAAGCACTTCTTGCTAGTATCTAAGGTGTATGTATCTCGCACGTTTGGATCCGTCCACTCAAAGTATCTCCCCGAAATCACCGAGTCTCCAGGAGCAAATGTCTGTCTATAGTCATCACGGCGGATCCTCCCGCCGACCTCCGTGACACCAGACAGCGCCTTCACCAAGTAGTAGGCATGTGATGCGTCCGTAGGATCCTTCTTCACCGCCATGATGCTACCACGCCGCACGGCTACACTCACACCCGCCGCATACTCCTCCACCATGCCGCGAATCCTCACGGCGGCCGCGCCCGTAGCCGGCCGCAACTCCACATCTCTCCACGCATCCACGTGGGATGTCTCCAAGCATCCCTCCGAGTCCGGAATGGAGCGCACACACTCCGCATAACAATTCACACAATAGCATGTACGCTCACGTACCATCAACTTCCCCTCGCCCTCCCCCCCCCTTACAGAATGCAAGCGCTGCGTCCCATCCACCGCCTGGTATGCTGCACCAGCATTGTGATCCACCGCATGCAATCCTCCCGCCTCCTCGTGCAGTGCGTCCTCTGGTACCAAGTAAAAAAACCGTTGATTGAAGCTCGCTCTTGCCTTGGCGTAACTGCTATCCGCACGTCGGCTCAATCTCTCGCAACAGAACGCATGCAGGTCTGCAGCGCAATTGATGCGGGCATACCACTTGTCACCCTCTGATATGACCGCCACCGCCGCTGCGTGCTTGACATGCGCCCCCGCCCCATCCTGCTCCCCCTTGGCATGCGCCGTCTCAAAGAAGTTCCGTTGGCAAGGTACACCTAATGACCACTCGTATTTGCTATTCGCCACATCCGCAAACCCTGCCGCGCACTTATTTTGTCCCGCACAACCATCTGCCCACTCGTGGATAAACAAGGGCTTTGCGATCCCCCTCCCGATGAAGTAGTCTCTGATGATCAACTCCCGCATGTACTGAATGAAGCGGTGATCGTGCTTCCGGTCATCGCTCAACAAGTACACGTAATCCTTCACCAGCACGGGGTTCTCCGCGGTTGATTCCACCCCATCCACGGCCATACACGCATGTCTCCACACCACGCAGACTAATATGGTCGCCTGCTTCACCACCCAATGCAGACTTTGCACTTCTCGAGGAATGTTCAATGAATGATTCTCCGAGAAGTCAAACAAGAACACCGCATGTCCCAGTGGCAAATCCCGGACGCACGTCTGAAACTGCCGCTGCTGGTGTAATGCCATGAAAGTGTGATATGCATATGGCCGCAGAAACGCGCAATCCCCGCAGCCTTCCAACTTCTTCCACGCCCATGCCTCCGGTTGCCCTGCGGTCGCGCTATTCACTAAGAAGTTCCCCTTGCACTGACAGTTTGGCGAAGCCCCCGGCTCGTGCCCCAGCAACAGCGCCTGCAACTTGGCGATCAAGGCGGCCAGCTTCGTCTTCTTCTGCACAAACTGCAGTCGCCGAATCTCCTTACCATCCTCGTCCATCTGTCCTGTGCCGCAAGTCTCGTAACAAGACCACGGCACTTGCGCCTCATGCTGCACCTCACTGTCACACACTTTGAAGTTGGCCAAGCCGCCACACTTCTCGCACCTCCCTCTCAAGCACTCCATGGCATGCTTATCCCCCACCCGCGGACACAACAAGCTCTCGGCGAAAGTTGAGGTCGACCTCCCCGCCTTTGCAATAGTGCAAACCATTCCCGTGTTCCCCACCGCCTTTCGCCTATGCTCAGGTGTCCTTCGAACCCGTGGGCAACATGTCGCCGAAGTGCACGCACACGGTGAATGCACCGCCTCTCGGGCCTTGTCAAAGCCCTCAAGGACCATTCTCATGTCTTCGTGGTACCTACAACAACAAGATATGTTGTCCTTCCTTCGCAGCCGCACAACATTGTGCGGCTTGCACACCCCTTGCTTCTCAAAGGAACGTTGCCCAATCTTGAGAGCGGGGTACTTGGCTTGAAACCTCCTATATATTACTAGTTGAGAGGCTTCCAACCAATGTTTGCTCACGAACTCCCTCGGTGTTCTCAAAGCACCGGTGTTGGGGTCACGTGCCAACACGACGTCCTTTTTGCAAGGACTAACTCGAGTGTTGTCCGGGTGCAACCAAAAAGCTCTAATAAGAGCACAAGTCGCCATTGTCAAGCATCGGGTAGACAATCTCCGTTCCGCAAGCATCACGCCCTCCCAAAGGCCACGACGCCCTCTCTCCTCAGTTCCCATGTGTGCCCCCTCCCTCAAGTTTGAATTTCCGACCACCCCAAGCGTTCCAACGCGTTGATGCACACCAAGCATCGTGCAAGCCGTACGCACCAAGTTATCCTCGGCCAAGTTGCTCCCAAATGCCGCAGCCGCTATCCCCCTCGTTAGACTAACGTTCGCACGTGTGTTTCGTCGTGCTAAGCGTGATAACGCGTCCCTCAAATTCGCCACAACACAATTCTTCACTGTCTCCTCGCGCCGGTCACCTAACGACACCAATGCCGCATTGCACTCCTTGTGCACCTCCGAACTCAAGCCCGCCGGAAGGGACTCGATATACGCCCTCACCGCACCCGCAATGCGGTGAGGGCTTCTCCCAAATGCCGTTCGCATCTTCTCGACCCACCAACCCTTATTCCCGCGCGTCAACTCCTCAAAACCGTCACTTACTTGCGGCAATTGACCTCTAGGACGTTCGTAAGTTTCCTCATGCCCACCTTCCAACTCGTCTGCCATTTCCACATCGTCACAAACCTCCTCTGAGTGAGCGTGATTACTATCACCTTGTCCTTTTGC
Source organism: Cymbomonas tetramitiformis (assembly GCA_001247695.2). Taxonomy (NCBI): domain Eukaryota; kingdom Viridiplantae; phylum Chlorophyta; class Pyramimonadophyceae; order Pyramimonadales; family Pyramimonadaceae; genus Cymbomonas; species Cymbomonas tetramitiformis. The sequence goes on from LGRX02028458.1 coordinate 24,527, forward strand.
TGATGTCCAGGCCTCGCACAACAAATCTATCTTCCCCACCAACGTCTCAAGCGTATCCATATCATCATCTTTCAGGGGCCACACTCCAAGAGGTATAATGCGAGCGGAATCTCCAACCTCTACGAGAAGGGGTAACAAGTCTATAAGAACGGGAGGAATATCCCAATTCGGTCCCGGATTGTAGGCAGCGTCGGAGCCACACAACGCCCAAAAAACGCTCACTGCAAGCAGCGTAATGTGGAGAGTCGTACATAACACCCCAAATAGCCACGATCGTTGATCCCGCACGAGCGTGACGTTCAATAACCCTTCCCCGATATGCGTCCCTGTCAACAAACAATCTAGTAAGACACACGTAAACCCTTCCTTGACGCGAAGTCTCACAGCAGCACAATCACATGTCTTTTGTACACACGTTTCGGGGTGTAGATATTCATACCGTTACAGCTTGTGGGATTGGGGCGCCGTTTCGTGCTGCCACCCATATTCGCGCCCTCCTACACCGTTTGCTCCGATTCCAAGACATATCGCGTATGCATATCCATAGTAATATATACAAGTTTGTCTTTCTCTGCAAGCATTTTCACATACTTACTTCCACGAAATGCTTGGGCGGTTTTGTCCTCGATTCATAATAAGCTGACGTGACACGTGCATGAACATTTCTCGTATGTCGGATCCGATCCCAGATCCATCGACGTACGAGAAATGCTTGGGCGGTTTTGTCCTCGATTTATAATAAGCTGACGTCAAACGTGCATACACATTTCTCGTATGTCGGATCCGATCCCAGATCCATCGACGTACGAGAAATGCTTGGGCGGTTTTGTCCTCGATTTATAATAAGCTGACGTCAAACGTGCATACACTTTTCTCGTATGTCGGATCCGATCCCAGATCCATCGACGTACGAGAAATGCTTGGGCGGTTTTGTCCTCGATTTATACTGAGCTCACGTCAAACGTGCATAAACTTTTCTCGTATGTCGGATCCGATCCCAGATCCATCGACGTACGAGAAATGCTTGGGCGGTTTTGTCCTCGATTTATACTGAGCTGACGTCACACGTGCATGAACTTTTCTCGTATGTCGGATCCGATCCTCGATCCATCGACGTACGAGAAATGCTTGGGCGGTTTTGTCCTCGATTTATACTGAGCTGACGTCAAACGTGCATGAACTTTTCTCGTATGTCGGATCCGATCCCGGATCCATCGACGTACGAGAAATGCTTGGGCGGTTTTGTCCTCGATTTATACTGAGCTGACGTCACACATGCATGCACAGTTACTGCGTCTCAGCGCCCCAGTTGGTGCAAGCGAGCGGAAGCCATTCTTGAAGAACACTTCTTAGAGCTAGCACTTCGGAAACTGCAATGACCTCAAGAAACCGAGGCGGGAAAAGCGCGCCCGCCAGAACCCGTGGGTCGAGAGTGTCCCGAAACGCCCCTGAATACCACCGCTGCCATGTCGTTGGATGCGACAGTAAACTAATTCCCCAGCAGACTTGTAGGGTTTGCAATAGGAGCTTTCACTTTAGCTGTGCGAATAAACAGTATCCGGGGGTGCAGTGTGGCGAATGCAAAGAGGTACTGGCAGAAGATAGGTGCTGCTATTGTCAAAAGGGGGCTTTCGTTACGCGATGCAAGGAGTGCGGTCTTCGCTACCACCCTAAGTGTCAAGAGGCAAGAGGCCTAAAGAGAGATTTGTTCAACTGCGGTCGCGAGGAATGCGTGGAGGAGCCTGGCGGAGGAAGATCGGAGCCCCCTGTCGTGAACATGCACGACACGGAGGCGACGAAACGACTGGGGGAGCTGCCAGGTCCGAAGACCGCCGTGAGGAAAGCATTAGATTGGAATGCTTTCGATCATGCCCTGACAATAGCATACGATAGATGCTATACAGGGCAAGAAGATGGTGAGCACCTTTTCGAATCACATGTTGGTAGAGCCTATAGTTATGCGTATGGATAATGCCCGAAACCCTGCTTGTGTAAACGCGCATGGTTTTGGTGTGGTATGAATTAGGCGGGCGCGACGTGCTGCCTCCGCCCTCACCCCCTCCGCCAGCACCTGAAGTCTGCTGCTTCATCTGCCAGGAAGACGATGGACGTGGAGTACACAAGTGCTCGCACTGCGGTGACTTCTACCACAACGTCTGCCTTCTAGGCAAAGGCATTGAAGAGCCGAACAACTGTGGTAGACCGGAGTGCATGGCGAAGCGCACGGTCTACCCAACCTCGCAAGCGGAGAAGGACGCTGCGAAAGGACTGCCGCTCTCAAAAGTAGGCGCCCTGCTGCTGGAAGGCGCGCTCAAGCAATGGCCACCGCCCCTTCAAGCGGCCACACCCCCCGTGGTTGGTGAGGGGGATGTGGAAGCGCCGTCGGGAGCGGAGCAACCCGCGGACGCTCCCGCCCCCACGAGCACGGAGGTTCTCGCGGCGGAAGAGCCCGCACCGGCGGAGGTGGCGTTGGCTCCGCCCCCAATCACGGGGAGCCCCGCGGCGGGAGAGCCCGCACCTGCGGAGGTGGTCGTGGAGGATGCCGCAATCGCAAAGGGTCCCGCGGCGGAAGAGCCCGCACCGGCGGAGGTGGCGTTGGCTCCGCCCCCAACTACGGGGAGCCCCGCGGCGGGAGAGCCCGCACCTGCGGAGGTGGTCGTGGAGGACGCCGCAATCGCAAAGGGTCCCGCGGCGGGAAAGCCCGCACCGGCGGAGGTGGTGTTGGCTCCGCCCCCAATCACGGGGAGCCCCGCGGCGGGAGAGCCCGCACCTGCGGAGGTGGTCGTGGAGGATGCCGCAATCGCAAAGGGTCCCGCGGCGGGATAGCCCGCACCGGCGGAGGTGGTGTTGGCTCCGCCCCCAATCACGGGGAGCCCCGCGGCGGGAGAGCCCGCACCTGCGGAGGTGGTCGTGGAGGATGCCGCAATCGCAGAGGGTCCCGCGGCGGGAGAGCCCGCACCGGCGGAGGTGGTCGTGAAGGCGCCCGCTGCCGCGGATTGGCCGGGGTGGGCGAAGGCCACGTTGGAGCAACGTGTTGCTATGTATCCCCGTTGGGTGCATCACCGTGATCTGCCGCAGTTAGCACCGGTGGTGTACGTGGCGGGGGATGGGGTGCATGGGAAGGAGGGGTACACGGAAAAGTCCAAGGGGCGTTTCGAGAGGGGATCCGTCGTGTATCACCAAGGGCAAGCATACAAGGGCGCGTATATTGCGGGGACGATCTTGCACGTGAAAGACCGTGGGTGGTTCACCATATGCGGTGGGCCAATCCACGGCAGATACGCCACCCCGCACCTTACGCACATCTTCAGGATGAACCGGCTCAACCAGGGGAGCACGGATAAGACCCGTGGTGCCGCCCACTTCAAGACTGAAGAGGGGTCGGACCTTGTGTACGAGTGCGCGAGAATCTTCTTCCCGAAGCTCATCAAGCTGCACAAGCACTACGGCTTGGAGAACGGTACGGCATTCTCTTTGTTTGTGTGAATCGGTACTCTTGTGGAGGGTGCTGAGCATGCTTGCGGTGAAATTGCTTTTGTCTAAGTGGTAGCCCCCAATTTCTTTTTGACAAGCTCGACGTCCGATTGTGGGCTCTTCACAGGTGTCTCTTTGCCTCCGATCGTGAGGCAATTGACGGCAAAGGATCTTCAGGGTGACATCTTCTCGTCGCCGTACTACACGCAAGATGACTACGTCTTCGTGGACCTGCCGCGGGGAGGGGGTGCGAATGCAGAGCCGCAGGGTGGTGCGTCGGCGATTGCCGTCCCGGCGGTGGACGAGGGCGAGGACGTGGATACCGCCGGCACCCCACCGAGGAAGAAGTTGAGGAGCCAACTCGCGGGAGCCAACTCCCAGGGAAACCCGGCGGAGAGGTCGAGCCTCCCGCGGATACGGCAGCCGGCGGGTAAGGTTGGTAGGGGC
>LGRX02028459.1:0-22319 GCA_001247695.2 Cymbomonas tetramitiformis
CGAGAAATGCTTGGGCGGTTTTGTCCTCGATTTATACTGAGCTGACGTCACACCTGCATGCACAGTTACTGCGTCTCAGCGCCCCAGTTGGTGCAAGCGAGCGGAAGCCATTCTTGAAGAACACTTCTTAGAGCTAGCACTTCGGAAACTGCAATGACCTCAAGAAACCGAGGCGGGAAAAGCGCGCCCGCCAGAACCCGTGGGTCGAGAGTGTCCCGAAACGCCCCTGAATACCACCGCTGCCATGTCGTTGGATGCGACAGTAAACTAATTCCCCAGCAGACTTGTAGGGTTTGCAATAGGAGCTTTCACTTTAGCTGTGCGAATAAACAGTATCCGGGGGTGCAGTGTGGCGAATGCAAAGAGGTACTGGCAGAAGATAGGTGCTGCTATTGTCAAAAGGGGGCTTTCGTTACGCGATGCAAGGTGTGCGGGATTCGCTACCACCCTAAGTGTCAAGAGGCAAGAGGCCTAAAGAGAGATTTGTTCAACTGCGGTCGCGAGGAATGCGTGGAGGAGCCTGGCGGAGGAAGATCGGAGCCCCCTGTCGTGAACATGCACGACACGGAGGCGACGAAACGACTGGGGGAGCTGCCAGGTCCGAAGACCGCCGTGAGGAAAGCATTAGATTGGAATGCTTTCGATCATGCCCTGACAATAGCATACGATAGATGCTATACAGGGCAAGAAGATGGTGAGCACCTTTTCGAATCTCATGTTGGTAGAGCCTATAGTCATGCGTATGGATAATGCCCGAAACCCTGCTTGTGTAAACGCGCATGGTTTTGGTGTGGTATGAATTAGGCGGGCTCGACGTGCCTCCTCCGCCCTCACCCCCTCCGCCAGCACCTGAAGTCTGCTGCTTCATCTGCCAGGAAGACGATGGACGTGGAGTACACAAGTGCTCGCACTGCGGTGCGAGCTACCACAACGTGTGCCTTTTAGCCAAAGGCATTGAAGAGCCGAACAACTGTGGTAGACCGGAGTGCATGGCGAAGCGCACGGTCTACCCAGCCTCGCAAGCGGAGAAGGACGCGCCGAAGCTCTCAAAAGTAGGCGCCCTGCTGCTGGAAGGCGCGCTCAAGCAATGGCCACCGCCCCTTCAAGCGGCCACACCCCCCGTGGTTGGTGAGGGGGATGTGGAAGCGCCGTCGGGAGCGGAGCAACCCGCGGACGCTCCCGCCCCCACGAGCACGGAGGTTCTCGCGGCGGAAGAGCCCGCACCGGCGGAGGTGGCGTTGGCTCCGCCCCCAATCACGGGGAGCCCCGCGGCGGGAGAGCCCGCACCTGCGGAGGTGGTCGTGGAGGATGCCGCAATCGCAAAGGGTCCCGCGGCGGAAGAGCCCGCACCGGCGGAGGTGGCGTTGGCTCCGCCCCCAACTACGGGGAGCCCCGCGGCGGGAGAGCCCGCACCTGCGGAGGTGGTCGTGGAGGATGCCGCAATCGCAAAGGGTCCCGCGGCGGGAAAGCCCGCACCGGCGGAGGTGGTGTTGGCTCCGCCCCCAATCACGGGGAGCCCCGCGGCGGGAGAGCCCGCACCTGCGGAGGTGGTCGTGGAGGATGCCGCAATTGCAAAGGGTCCCGCGGCGGGAAAGCCCGCACCGGCGGAGGTGGTGTTGGCTCCGCCCCCAATCACGGGGAGCCCCGCGGCGGGAGAGCCCGCACCTGCGGAGGTGGTCGTGGAGGATGCCGCAATCGCAGAGGGTCCCGCGGCGGGAGAGCCCGCACCGGCGGAGGTGGTCGTGAAGGCGCCCGCTGCCGCGGATTGGCCGGGGTGGGCGAAGGCCACGTTGGAGCAACGTGTTGCTATGTATCCCCGTTGGGTGCATCACCGTGATCTGCCGCAGTTAGCACCGGTGGTGTACGTGGCGGGGGATGGGGTGCATGGGAAGGAGGGGTACACGGAAAAGTCCAAGGGGCGTTTCGAGAGGGGATCCGTCGTGTATCACCAAGGGCAGGTATACAAGGGCGCGTATATTGCGGGGACGATCTTGCACGTGAAAGACCGTGGGTGGTTCACCATATGCGGTGGGCCAATCCACGGCAGATACGCCACCCCGCACCTTACGCACATCTTCAGGATGAACCGGCTCAACCAGGGGAGCACGGATAAGACCCGTGGTGCCGCCCACTTCAAGACTGAAGAGGGGTCGGACCTTGTGTACGAGTGCGCGAGAATCTTCTTCCCGAAGCTCATCAAGCTGCACAAGCACTACGGCTTGGAGAACGGTACGGCATTCTCTTTGTTTGTGTGAATCGGTACTCTTGGGGGGGGGTGCTGAGCATGCTTGCGGTGAAATTGCTTTTGTCTAAGTGGTAGCCCCCAATTTCTTTTTGACAAGCTCGACGTCCGATTGTGGGCTCTTCACAGGTGTCTCTTTGCCTCCGATCGTGAGGCAATTGACGGCAAAGGATCTTCAGGGTGACATCTTCTCGTCGCCGTACTACACGCAAGATGACTACGTCTTCGTGGACCTGCCGCGGGGAGGGGGTGCGAATGCAGAGCCGCAGGGTGGTGCGTCGGCGATTGCCGTCCCGGCGGTGGACGAGGGCGAGGACGTGGATACCGCCGGCACCCCACCGAGGAAGAAGTAGAGGAGCCAACTCGCGGGAGCCAACTCCCAGGGAAACCCGGCGGAGAGGTCGAGCCTCCCGCGGATACGGCAGCCGGCGGGTAAGGTTGGTAGGGGCTTGAGCTCGGGTGGCGGTGACCTGCAAACTTCAGCAAAGGGTCAAAAAAGGGGGAGATCCTCTGCTGGCAGCGGAAGCATGCCGGCCTCGGGGCGTGCGTCAACGAGGGGCGCGGCGCCGGCGCCGTCAGCCCGCACGGTGCCCCCCCCTCAACCGCTTGTCGCTCTGTCGGAGGTTACCGAGGCGGCCCCACCGGTGAGGGGAATCACGGTGGAGGAGCTAACGGCGGTGTTAGCGAGGCAGGAGGAGGCGAGCCAGAAGATGCTGAAGCAGCAGGAGGCGCACTTCACCCAGCAGCTGAAGCTGTCTGAGGAACGCCAGCAGCGGGCCTTGGAGCGCCAAGTGGCGGACTTCATGGCAAGCCCAGGGGAAGATGCGCCCAGCGCGCCGACAGCGGAGGCACCACCAACCCTCCCCCCCCAGCAGCAAAGCCCTCAGCAGCAACCTCAGGCGGTGCCTCAGGCGGTGCCGATGCTGCAAGTAGGACAGGAAGCGTCCCAGCCTCCCTTGTCGCAGCAAGCCTTCCAACCGCTGCAACCCCAGCCCTTGTTGCTGCAACAACCCCAGACGCAGCAGTTGCAACAGCTCCAGCAGCTGCAGCAGCTCCAGCAGCTCCAGCAGCCCCAGCAGTTGCAACAGCTCCAGCAGCTCCAGCAGCCCCAGCAGTTGCAACAGCTCCAGCAGCTCCAGCAGCCCCAGCAGTTGCAACAGCTCCAGCAGCTCCAGCAGCCCTTGCAGCTCTTGCAGCTCCAGCAGCCCCAGCAGTTGCAACAGCTCCAGCAGCTCCAGCAGCCCCAGCAGTTGCAACAGCTCCAGCAGCTCCAACAGCTCCAGCAGCTCCAGCAGTTGCAGCAGCTCCAGCAGCTCCAGCAGACCCAGCAGCTGCAACCCCTTCTGCAGCAGTCCCAGCCCATGCTCCTTCAGCAACCACAGGCCCGACAGCTCCAGCAGCTCCAGCAGCTCCAGCAGCTCCAGCAGCTCCAGCAGCTCCAGCAACTCCAGCAACTCCAGCAGACCCAGCCATTGAATACCTCGGACTTGGGTAGGGCCTCAGGCGTCTCCATAGAGGAGTTGCAGAATTTGAGCCACCTTTGAATTTGAGCACCCGCCACCCGGCAACGGCTAGTGCCCCATGACTCCTGCAACTGCAAATAATATGCGTATCATTAGGGCAAAGTAAAAGTATGTTGTAGTCAGATTACAGACGAAATTAGCCCCCCAACGCCCCGTGAATGTGACCCGATGTGAAATATCATTTCTCGATGCCAAGTAATAACTTCTAGATACTTCTCACAACTTGTAATAACTTCACCGTATCATTTGCATATCTCACGCGCCCACGAGACATGCATTTTCTGTTTTGCAGTCAGATTACAGACGAAATTAGCTCCCCAACGCCCCGCGAATGTGACCCGATGTGAAATATCACTTCTCGATGCCTAATAATAACTTCTAGATACTTCTCACAACTTTTAATAACTTCACCGTATCATTTGCATATCTCACGCGCCCACGAGACATGCATTTTCTGTTTTGCAGTCAGTTTACAGACGAAATTAGCTCCCCAACGCCCCGCGAATGTGACCCGATGTGAAATATCACTTCTCGATGCCTAGTAATAACTTCTAGATACTTCTCACAACTTCTAATAACTTCCCCGTATCATTTGCACATCTCACGCGCCCGCAAGATATGCAATTTCTGCTTTGCAGCCATTTTACAGACGAAATTAGCTCCCCAGCACCCCGTGAATATGTCCCGATGTGAATTTTTGCTTCTCATTGCCTACGGATGACTTCTAGATACTTCTCACAACTTCTAATAACTTCCCCGTATCATTTGCATATCTCACGCGCCCGCAAGATATGCAATGTATGTACGGCAGCCCGTCCGCGACCTGTAAGCAGCCCTGTGGCCACTACAATTATCAAAAATATAAAATATTGCCTCTAGATGATTTCTTTTAACCACTAAGTACTTCTTGAAACTTCTTGCGACTTCTAAATGTCATTTTCATCGATTATGCAATCCGGGCCCACCTAGCCGTGCTACGTGCCAGATGCAGACTTGTCAGAGAAGATATGGTCACCATCAGGTGACCAGGAATGATAAGACGAAGATGGCAGTGACTCCTTTGCCGCTGACGTGTCAGTCAGAATGCGGTAAACGGTAACATTGTTAGAGCTGGCATGGGATAATGACTTTCCATTGGCCAGATGAATATTTAAGGGCTAGAACCCGTTACAGTTTTGGGAAATGTGACAGGACATTGAGATATAAGTAGACTCTGACCGAAGGTCAGGCTAGTGGACTCATTATTGTTTTGCCTTCGCAAGTACTAGGTGGCTGTTCGCGTGCCAGTGCTAGAGTGCTAAGACAGTTCTGCTCACAGCTTTCGTACACACAATAATTCGTATTTTGTGATATAATATCAATTTTGATGGATATATTTTACTGCTGTTTTCATACTTTTTCAAAACAATAATGTCCTGCGCGGAGCGGCTTTTTATTTCAGTGTTAATCCGGAAGTGAAGGCCCTTTGGCGAGAAGTCAGCAGCAGTTGAAAGAGCGGATTCGGAAGTCAGGCGACTCCAGGGGCACCCACGGTGCACTGGCGGACCCTTTTTCTCCCCTGAACTTGGTGGTACTTGCACTGAAAGAGCTTCCAGTGACGGCGGCGACGGATCAGCTTTGAATTCACTAGTCATGAGCGGTCTCCTTCTGCACAGTGATATGCTCAACACCTTGTTCTTCAGCGAATCCAGGGGCACCCCTGGTGCACTGGCCTAGCTGCGTGACAGGTGTCCTTCAGTTTTGAGCTAATCAGCACGGCATGAGCTTGGGCGGCGGCGGCGACAAAGTCAATCAGCAGTTAATGTACACCTGGATGAGCAGCTCTCAGTGGTTCTTTCAGCTGACCACCTTGCTTGAATTGAATCCAGGGGCACCCCTGGTGCACTGGCTTAACTGAAAGGCAGGTGTGTGTCACCTGGGAGCTAATCAGCAGCGGCATCTGCCCTGTCTTACCGGCTAAGAGTGGATCAACAGCTAATGTGCACCTTGATGAACTGTAGGAGTCTACACCTAGGCTTCTTCTCTTCTTTACGGTTTCGGACTTATACTATTCTACACTTATTAAACGACCGCACGAGGTATGCTTACGATTGGTCAACTACAAGACTTCGGTTTCGTAAATCTATATAGTTATGCTTTTGCTATCAGTGCATGCTTTCAATACACAATATACAGCAGTTACGGCTCTTTACTTTTATGTCTTACTTTTCAGTTCAGTTCATCTCTCCGAAACGGGTTACTCTTAGAGTTCTTATACATTCAGGAACTCTTTCCATAACTCAACTGTACTGAGTACTCCGTACAACAGGCTAGGCACCTCACATCAACATCATTCTGATCGGTCCTACTGTACTCCGTACTGAGTACTCTTGCGTTTTATACTTAGCCGTTTTCTTGCTCTTGTGCTTGCCTCCTAGCACAACTCCCCCCCCCTTAGGGAAGGTCACGTCCACGCTGACCACGTCGGACCAGTAAAGCTTTTATACAGATCTTCTACTGTTGCTCAGGATGATTATACAGGTCTCAGCCGCCTGATGTCCGGGATGACATTACACTTCCCAAGACACACCGCAATAAGGAGATCAACCTCTTAAGCACAAGGGTCGGCCTCTCACCGGTCTGCCATCTGCACTACCAGGCTCCCCCAAGGCTCAAGGTTTCACATCCATTACCACGCTCAAGGTTTTAAACCTCCCAACACAGCACACTTACAGGGGATGACAATAGGTTTGCCAATTACCTGACAGTTCTCGGGATGCCGGCCCGGAGGAAAGGTTTTAAACCTTCACCGCCTCCTCGGAGTGCTAGAGCTTTTACCCAGATCTCCAACTGCTGCCCGGTCGTGCCAGGTCCGGAGCCAATGCTCTCGTGAAATGGATTATACAGATTTCCACCTGTTGCCTGGTCGCGCCGAGGCTAGAGCCACTGCTCACTTGGATAGATTACCCAGGTTCTCACCTGCCGCTTGGTCATACCAAGGCTCAGAGCCACTGCTCAAATGGATTATACAGATTTCCACCTGTTGCCTGGCTGTGCCGAGGCTAGAGCCACTGCTCTCTCGGATGGATTACCCAGGTTCTCACCTGCCGCCTGGTCTCGCCAAGGCTGGAGCCACCGCTCTTCCCGACGCTCCCCAACGCCCTCAATCGCTAAGACCACTCGCGTCAGATTCCCATCCGCCCTCTGGTATGATCGTCACCTCCGCTCGCACTCCCGCTAACGCTATCGGTTCTGGCTCAAACTCGGGCGGGTCACTCTCAACAACAGCTGACTGGACTAAAACGCTCATCTCGCTCAGATCCTCCCTGACAAGCAGTTCAGACAGGAACGCATGCACCTCTTCATGTAGGGTCAGGTTGTGGAAAAGCTGTTTTAACAGTGCTGACGGAATCCCATACAAATTCTCTCGCGCTCCCATGCCCTTTGCGAACACACCTCCGGCTCTCATCGCGCGCCCTCCTTGCGCTACTTTCTCGTGCCTACCGGGCTGCCGGAAGAACTCGCAAGGCGTATCGGAATCGCATACTCGCAAGGGTGTGCGCAACGGAACGTTGGTCCAGATGTGCGTGGGCTTCCTGTATGCGGTCCCGTATTTGCAGTACGTGACGAGGTGCGGAGCTGGTAGATTGCTCATGCAGCGACGCGTGTGCAACCCGTGGGGCTCTCTTCCCTCGGGTTCTCAATGAAGTATGCTTCGGGCCTCAAGTACCGGATGATCTCCAATGTCCTACGAACTCGCCTGTCCGCAGCACGCAAATCTCGGATGCCTACCGTCTTCGCTTGGCTGTACTCTGTGCAAGGTGGGCTAGCCCAGACTACGTCGAAGTGTCCTGGTCTGAACTGTCGATAGTCCCATCGCATGATATCCTCGCAATGTGTGGGGCCCCACTTGGGCTGAATGTCTACAGCAACTACTTCGCTATTGGGAAATTGCTTAGTGAACTGCCTCTCGACTGACCCGGTCCCACAAAACAATACAAGAATCCTAGACTGGCCGACTGGCTCCTTCTCAAGTGCTGCGGCTCCGTTGACTGGCGGCAGGGTGCTCTGAGCAGATACTCTCGCGAAAGTTCCTACTTCCTCATCAAACCTCTCCTCTGGCACCCATGGCATTGCTCCGTCTACCTAGAGCTCCTCCGATAGCGTGGTCCATACCGCTCCTGCGGACTCGTCGCGTCTCTTACGGACCCTAAGCTTCTCTCGCTCCACTCTCTTAGCCTCGATCCTCTCAAACTCCAACAACGCTCGGTTGGGAACACCGGGCCTGCCGGCTCCGTCCCGCTCCAGATCCTCTCGGGTCTTCCACTCGTTCTCACTGCGGGGCATTCCTGTCCACTTGACCAGGTACTCTGTCCACCTCCTGCCCTGGCGCTGGCGCGTGCGCGAACGCTCCACCCTCTCGACGTGGGTTTCCTTGCGCCCGCTGACGTCCAACGGAGGAGGGGGGATCTCCTTAGCTCTCTCAACGAAGCGGCTGCCCGACTCTACTGGCGAAAGCCGGTCCACGGTAAACACATCGTGCACTTTCCACTGCTTGGGCGTCTGCAACCTATAGGCCGACGGTGCGCCTCTATCGCTCGCGGGAAGGGCCATCTGCCTGTCGCTGTGAAAGACTTCCAGCACCCGAAGGGGCCCGAGGCGCTTCTTAAGCAACTTCTTGTGCAACCCGCGGTCGCCCGGCTGAGTGAGGTGCGTGGCATCCACCCAAACCTCATCGCCTACTGCGTAACTCCTGGCCCTGTGACGCGCGTCGTACTGGGCGATCTGTTGCTGCTGAGCTAAGAGCAGCTTCTCCCTAGCGAGCTGCAACTGGCGAACAAACTGGCGGGCTGTCTCGTGGGCCGTACCCTTTTTTACTGCTGCGCCCCTCCCCCCCTTAGCTCGGCCTCTCCGTGATGCAAGTGCTGCCTCCACGAAGAAGTCCAGCTGAGAGGCCGGAGCGTGACCATACGTCAGTTCAAAAGGGGTGAATCCCGTGACGGCGGAACGAGAGTCATTAATGGCGTACTCGACCGGGGTACACCATAAATCCCAATCGTGCTGGTTGGCGTCGACGTACGCGCGCAACATGCGTTCGACCGTGTGGTTTGTGTGCTCTGCCTGCCCATCACCTTGAGGGTGGTACGGCGTGGTAGAGGCAACCTGGACTCCCATCAACCGATGTAGCTCGAGATGCATCTCATCCCTGAAGCGGGAGTCCCGATCACAGACGATCTTCATGGGAGCGCCGTGCAAACGCCACACTTGGTCGAAATACATGCGCGCGATCTGTGCAGCTGAGCTGTCAGCGTAAAGCATGGGAACTACGTGCACCATCTTGGACAACTTGTCCGTGAAGGTAGCAAACGCGTCGTACCCTCGCTCTGTGCGGGGCAGCCCAGTGACGAAGTCGATACTAACCACTTGCCACAGTCTTACTGGGACTTGCAGGGGGTTAAGCTGACCGTCTGGATACCCGTTGCGTGGCCGGGTCTGTTGGCACACAACGCAGGATTTGCACCAGCCGGTGACATCCTTGCTCATGCGTGGCCACCAAAAGCGACGGGATACTCTGTCCAGTGTCTTATCCCTTCCTGTGTGCCCTGCTGCTGGGGACTCGTGTGCTTCGCGCATCACCAGCTCTCTGAGGGGGGAATCCTGAGCTAGCACTAGCTGATACCGCCCTTCTGCCACTCGCCATATCATGTCGTCTACCATGCGAAATGTGTCTGTCCTCTGATGTGGGGCTGCGACCAGTTCCTCCTTCAACGAGCTGAGGTACTGGCTGCGTTCGTATTCCGCTTGCAAGGCGCGGACGAACTCATCAGCCTTCAGTGGGCCTGATGCTGCCCTGGCCCTTGCCGCAACCCCTGTAGTGACTAAAGGCTCGTCGGGTTCTGCCTCACTGTCCTTTCGCGCAGGCGGCGCTCGGGGCTTTGCCCTGCTGGCTGCTGGGGCCCACACCAGAAGGACCGGCCAGCGCAGCGGGGGTCGACCTCCATCAGGGGACTCGAAGAGGTGGTTGGGACGACCTTTTTCGTCCTTCGTGTCAAAGACTTTGACCGGATGAAGCCCATACTTGGGGTGAATCAACCGTCTCCAGGGGGCGTCATAGTCTGGCAGAAGGAACATCGCCGAGGTGTTTTCCGGATCGGCGCGCCACTCAGCAAGGAAATGCCGAAGAATTCTTTCTATCAAGTCTGAATCCTTCGTGTAAGGGGGGTTGCACCAAACGTGTTTCCCGCGCCACTTTTCCTTCAAGCAATCGGTCCAATAGGTGTCAACCTGCCGGTTAACGCCCATGGAGTCGCAACACGCGTCAACGTCAAACACCCCGTACTCGGCTGCTATCTCCTCAAAGCGCTCCCTGATCAGCTTCCAGTCCTGGCGATCTACGACCTGGTCGTAGTGGGAGCTACTTTCTGGGGGCTTAACGGGCTCATGTACCTTTCCGGCTGCCTTTGGATGACTCTGGGCCTCAGGGTGGGGGAACTTCGGGTGACTCTGGACTTCTGCTGTGGCCTGTTCCCTAGCTCGGTCTGCTCTGGTCATGACTGCTAGCGATTCGGCATCCCTCAAGGATTTCTCGCCAACTGCTAGGGTGGCAGCTGCGTCCAGCCAAAGGGCCGGCGACTCTACCCACGTGAGCCCATTCAGATGGGTGAGCTCACCAATGACCGGTGCTGGACTGGTGGGAGGGAAGGACTCGTCCTCGGAATCACTATACTCGAAGGTGGCGCCTAAGACAGATGTGGGATCCTCGTCCCCTTCGCATCTCTTGCCTTTCGGCTCAGAGTGCTCGGGTCCATCAGATCCATCGGTGGTGCAATCCACTGCTCCGAGGACAGAGGTAGGATCCTCGTCCTCTTCGGACCCCTTGCCTGCCGATGCGGAGTCTCTGGGCCCATCCGTGGCGCGATCCACAATCCCTTTTTCCTTCAACCCTTCTCTGGCTGACATTTCCTGATAGTCTGGTCGCCGGGACAGCGCGTCTGGTACTACTAAACAGCGCCCTGGCACGTGCTCCATCTGATGGACTCCTACCTCTACCAGGTCCTCGTACCAGCGAGCCTGACGTCGGCTGAGCTCCCTAGCTGGGGCGAAGAGCCACTGAAGGGGCTTATGGTCTCCCATGAGCTTAAATGATGTGAAAATCAGATAATGTCTCCAGGTGACCGTGGTGCAGTGATGGATGGCACAAAGCTCCCGTTCCCCAGCGTGATAGTTCTGCTCAGCGCTGGAGAACTGCCGGCTTTCAAAGGCCAAGGGCGGTAAGCCTCGTCCCTGATCCTGCATGAGTACACCCCCTAGTGCTACTCCACTGGCATCTGTCTGCACAAAAAAGGGTCTGGAGCCGTCTGCTGCACCCTTTTGATCGGGTAGGGCCAAGGCTGGGGAGGAGATCAAGGCAGTTTTTAGCTGTTTAAATGCTGCCTTTTCATTCTCGCCCCAGGTCCAGTCCACGCCGGATTTGGTGAGGCGGGTCAACGGGTACGCGATATCCGCGAAGTTCTGGATGTACCTCCGGTAGAAGCCACACATGCCCAGAAACTGTCGCACGTGTGTGACAGTTTCTAGGTCTGGCCAATCGCGTACCGACGCAACCTTATCCTGCTGTGGACGACATCCATCCCGATCCACCACATGCCCTAGGACCCGGACTGATCGCTTGCACAATTTGACTTTCGACTTTTTGAGGTAGACTGAATTCTTTCGGCATGCCTCCAGGACCTGGCGGAGGTGGTCGAGGTGTACCTCATGGGCGCTCTTACCCGGAACCTCAGCCGAGAAAATCATGATGTCATCTACAAATACTCTGCAAAAGGGTAGGTGCCCGAGGTACTGTTGCATCATCCTTTGCCAGGTACTTGGGGAGTTTGACAATCCCATAGGCATGACCAACCACTCGTACGCTCCAAAGTGCGTAGTCATTGCGGTTTTCTCCACGTCCTCTGCTTTCATAGGGACCTGCCAAAACCCCCAAAGGGCATCCATCGTAGAGAAGACGGTAGCCCCTTGTAGATCATCTAGGAGACTCTGGACATCCGGGAGGGGGTACTTGTCCTTGACTGTGATCTCATTGATCTGTCTGTAGTCAATGACTAGACGCAACTCCTTGGGATTACTCGGCTTGGGGACCATCAGCACAGGGCAGCCCCACGGAGAGGCCGAGGGTCGTATGTACCCTTTGGCTAAGAGCTCATCTAGCTGTTGCCGGAGTTGCCGCAACTCCTCCTCCGACAGCTTGTACCCTCGCCGGTGCAAGGCGTTCCCATTCCAATCTGGCCTGAGCCGGACGCCGGACTTGAATTCCCTTGACTGGACTGATTCCGGCAGCTCTGTGCAAATGACATCTGCGAACTCCTTTTCCAGATCCCTAAGCTGCTGCCAGATTTCCGGCGACACCGTCTCGTCTATCTCGTCCTCCGGCGGTTCCGGGGAGGCCTGAGCAGTCTGTGGGGCTGGCGGCGAGGTAGTACCTGGCGGGGCGGCCGGTACCGGCGGGTCTGTGGTCTGCGGAGCTGGCGGCGGGACTGGTGCCGAGGCTCGCGACTTCTGACTCTGAGGACTCGGGACAGTGGGGACTTTTGGTCCCGGTGGCTGCTCGGTAGAGGGGCCACTTTCAGCACCAGGCTGACCGACTGCTGCGACCTGGTCACGCCAACGCACTCGCTTACGCCGTGCTCGGGGTCGTCGCTCCGCGACCAGACCCCGGCCCTGCTGGAGCGCCGCGGCTGCCTGCGCGTGCCAGGTGGGTGGCTTCCCGGCCGCGTGATCCTCTATCGCCTGCCTACGCACCGCTGGCGGAAGCAACGCAAATGCTCCGTTCGCCTCCTGCTTGCTAGCGAAAAAGCTGAGAGGGTCAGGGTGATCCCCGGCCTCGTCGACCGTGCTCGCAAATCCCTGTGGCCTAATATCCTCGACCACCGCCCCTACTCTCTGCAAATGACACGCTCCTTCCACGTCACTGTAGCCGGAACTGTCCGAGACCAACCCTCCCGGCCCCTCAGACTCCTCAGCTCCGTCCGGCACCGCTGCGCTGGGACGCACGCTGACTTCACCATCCTCGGACCCGGAGGAGGGTTCTGACGCTAGGCCTGCTACGACATCGTTGGGGGAATCTTCGTCGGAGTCTCCCCCCCCCTTGTTGCAGGCCAACGCGCCAAAAGTCCCATCGGGGCCGAGGTAGACGACGAAAGCCTGCTCCTCTCTGTTTCGGAGGGTCCGCAGGTCCCGGCGAGCCCGACGTTGGCTCAAAAGGACTCCCTGTACCAGTGCCATTGCCGTGTCCTTGGACCGACTGGGGTCCGGTGACCCCGGCGAACAGCCGGTGATGACGACCTCTTCCCTGCCCTTGGTGAACCGGACCGAACCCCAGTTCTTATAATCCAGCGTAACCGGGGAAAGGTTCGCCAGCCAAGGACCTCCCAGGATGACATCCACCTTGAGGTCGAGTGGCATTACCCGAAGCTCAACCTGCTGACCGTAAGACCCCTTCGACGTCTCAGCAAGGAGCTTGGGCCTGATGCAGGAATTAGCATCATATGTGGTGCCGTCAGCCACTCGAACTCGCATGGCTTGCTCGTGGCGCACCGGCTTGACGCCGGAGAGCCTCTGCAGTGTACTCTTTGCGATGATATTGGTGGATGCTCCCGAATCCACTAACACCTTGACTCTGACGCCCGCAATCCAGGCCCAAAACAGCAACAACGTCGGTGTGCGACTGTGCCTGTCGAAACTCCTCGGGCGCGCTCCCATCGAGGACACCGCTGCCAGGGACTCACACCAGCTCGGCCTGATATCGCCGTCCTGCATTATGCAGTCCAGGCGGGTGACTGACGTTTCTGCGTCGGAGTCACAGTCCGGGAGGCAGTAAGTACACGCGTCCGCCAGCAGGCCGATGGCGACTGCTTTCTGAACTGCGCTGCGCTCTGGGAAGTCTGGGGGGGACACCGCGACTTGGACTGACGCTGCAGCCAGTTTAGCCGCTATGTGCTTTCTGACTTGCTCGTCCCGGTGCATCAGCTCATTGTCTTGCTGAAGTTCCCTATTCTCCCTTTCCAACTCCTCCTTTACGAAGGCGTGGAAGTCCGCATGGCGTTCTGTTGAGGTAGAAGCCGGGTCCCTACCCTCCAACTCGTACCTGCGCTGCAATCGAGAGACTGTTCGAAGCGCCTTGTCTTCAGGAGTCAGCCATGGTCTGCGTTTCGGGCCCAAAGCCTGGCGAGCCCTGCTTCGGGTCAACCACGGCCGACTGGGCTTTGAAGTTCTCTCTGGTGGTGAGAGTTCTTCTCCTTCGGCAGGCTTGGGTTTGGCAACGCGAACAAACCGTCCGAACTCCTGATCCAAGATGGCTTTGCGTCGGCGATTGAACTCGCGCACCCTGACGAGCCGCTTCAAGCGCTTATCTAACTCTTCTCGATTCAACTGGGGCTTACTAGTCGTGGGTCCAAGCTTCTGGCTCATCCGCCTTTGCCCTGCCCTCCAAAGCGCAAGGGACTTGACCGGCCGGACCTCCGACTCTTCCAGCTTTAGATACCTTTCTAGCGCCCTGATGGCGGAACGCAGGCGAGCACTTGGCTGCTGGGCCTGAAAGGCTTTCCTAACTCTGGGGGGTAAACGCTGAGCTCTGAACTTCCAGTGCCCGCGAACTCTCGCAACATCCGACCCCGGGTTCTCCAGGTGCTGTTGGTAGACTGCCCGTGGCTCAACTGTGTGGCTCGACCGGTTTTTACCCCGGGTGTCCGCACCGGTGATCCAACAGAGCAGCTCCCACGGCTCCTCGGGACGCGGAACTGAGGCGGTCGCTGGGGTTCTGGCGGACTTCCAGAAGTTTGCCTGCTCTCTTTGGACGCGCTGCTCGACCGGTTCCCGCTCAGGAGGCTCTGGGCTTTCCGTGCGGGTGGCGGCTAGCATGTCTAAACCTTCCTGCTCATACCTCTCGACTCGACTCTGGCTCTTGAGGTGGCGCCTGGCGCTGCCACTAAGGTGTCTCCCACACCTTCTCCACCTATCATGCAGCACCTGCATCGCTGTGGACGCCGGCGCGGGGCCCTTTTGTCCCCCCGACCCCGCAGTGACGGGGTCCGCGCCCTTTACTGCGGGGAGGACGCCCCGGGCTGGGGAGCGTCCTCCTGGACAAAATCCAAACCGATGGCAGCCAAAGCTTCCTCCACCGACTCGTCCCCTATTAACGCCAGGGTGTCCTCCAGGAGGCACTTGGCCCACTCCTTCGGGCGCTGGCTCGCCTGCGGACAGTCGCGGGCATAATGGTCCATGCTCTTGCACAGACGGCAGCCCTCGTACTCTGGGGAGCCGAGTCGTTGCCCTGTGGGTGTCGGAGCGCCGGCGGATGTCGCCATGGCTAGCAGCTCCTCCGTGACATCTACGTGGGCCAGCAGCTGGACCGAGCGGCTCGTCTTATCCTGGCTCTGCCGCAACTCCCGCTCAGCCTCTATGGCCCAAGTCAGGAGTTCGTGGCGGCCTTTACTGGCCGTCCGGCTCAGAGGCAGGACCGAAGCGCCTTTCCTCTCGGCTATAAGGAAGACCTTCCTCCTTATCTCCGGTATCAATCCCGTAAGGAATATCTCCAGCAGCTCCTCTTCCGGCACCGGAGAGGAGAGCTCGTGGGCAGCCAGCATGCTCACGATGTCGTGAGCAAGGTGCACCCCGTCCCAGAACTCGCGGACCGTGCGAGTCTGTCTGTCCTGACTTTGACGCACGCGACGCAGGAACGGACCGATCGACGCCATTTCCCCCTTGTCGGGCATCACCAGTTGCGCCAAGGGAACCACTATGACGTCCAAGGTGAGGTTCTTACCTTCCCGAGCCTCCGTCAACACCGAGGAAAGCTCGCGGTACTCGGAGCTGAGTTTGCCGAAGCAGTGCCTGGCCACTTCTGACAGCAGGGAGTGGTCCGACAACACCTTCTCCTCACCCCCGCTCTCTAGTGGTCCCAGACGCGCCATCTCCATGGCGTAGCGCACCGGCTCCAGTTCCCGAACCTCCCTGACCTGCCGAACAAATCGGAGGAGCCGACCAAAGACGTGGGACGACCCCCTCCACCTCTGTGTGGTATTTGTCCACTGCCTTCTCCATGGCTCTGAGGGCCTCCTTGAGAGCGTGCTGCTCGTCCTTACGACTGTAATGGCTCCGGGGCTCCCTGTAACGAGAGGAAGACGAGAAGGTGAACTGGCTGCCGCCATCCCCGTCCTCGCCATCGCCGCCAGGGTCCTCGCCCGGACTCCCCGGGCCTCCCGGCCCTCCAGGGTCACCGCTCCCCGAGCCACCAGGACCACCATGACCGCCGGCACCGGGCATCTCCGAAAGCTCGTTTGGCTCCGAGTGCTCCAGTTGAGGGACCTTTCCCCCCCCGTCTCCCGGTGTGTCTGCCGCCATAGGAAGCGGAGGTGGCATCACAGCCGGAAAGTGGTCGAAAGCACCGGGCCACACGTCCGCGGCGCAAAACCCACACACCGGCAGGTACACCTTTTTCATGAACGCCACCACACTTCTCTTAGCGCTCGCCCGACACGCCCACATACGCACCGGGCTCTCCTCGTGCCCGCACCCACAGCGAGCGCAGCTCTCTGCGACGGACGCCAAGGCCGTCGTGAGACTGTGAACCACCTGGGCCCCGAGGACCCTGTCCTCGTCCGAGAACTTTGTCTTCAGGCACTGCCTGATCTGGTTGGAAGGGTGTAAGCACCCGGCGACCTGACCAAGGGTGCGATACCTACGAGCAGCGTCGTAAAACAGGCGCTGGGCATCGATCCCCGAGGTGGCATACCCGACCACGTGCTTCCGGAGGGCGTCGCAGACCTGTATAGGAAGGGAAATAAAGTCCCATGAGTGCGGTGGAGACGCTGTCACGTCCGCGCGCGACTCCTCCGGAGGGCTTTGAACGTCCCGGTTCTCGACGTCACAGGTGACGACGGAAGCCGGCTCTACCAGCTCATGTCCCTCTCGGGAGATGGGCGTCTCCTGAACCGGACTCGACGCTGCCGCTGAGGGCCCCCGAGCGTCTGACTCCACGGGCCCCGGGGGCGAGGCCTGAACCAGGGCGAGCCTTTGGACTTGTGACTCTATGACCGCCTGCAGCCTCTCCTCCAGCTGGGCCTCAGCTGCCGCTCGCCGCTCCTCGGCGGCTACCTGCTGAGCGACGCTCTCGTCGACAGCCAACTGCCGGGCAGTCTCCCGGGCTTCTGCGGCCAGCCGGTCTGCAGCCCAGCGCTCTTCGACAGCGCGTCGCTCGGAGACCCTGCGTTCCTCGGCAGCGCGCTGATCGGAGATCCTGCGCTCCTCGGCAGCTCTTTGACTCTCTTGGAGTTGCCGAGACAGCTGTTCCAGGCGAGCCTCGGCAGCTGCCTCCCGAGCTTGCGACTCCTTCTGCCAGGCTTCCTTCAGCTCTCGCAGGTCCTGACTGTTCCTGCTCGAAGTGGACTCCGGGGACGACGACGTGTTCCCCGAGGAAGTCGGACCGGGGTGCGGGGCCGATGGTGCTCGACTGGGCTTCCGGGTGCGAGGCACCGGGCGACTGGGGCCGCTCGGCTTAGGCGCCTGAGTCCTGGGCCTCGGACGTTCCGCGGGATGCTCTTCCTCCGATGAGGACGAGAGGGGAGCAAACCGGTTCGACCAGTTCCCACCGGGAGCTGCGGAACTCGGAGGCGCTGCACCTGACTTCCTGAGACCCCTGTGTGACTTCCGGGTGCGGCCGCTCATTCTGACGGCCGCGACGACCGCTCTCCTTACCTCCTGGAGGTCCGCCCCTTGGCGTACCAGCTCCCCTGGTCTGCCGGCGTTGATGGCAAAGACAGAGAATCTACACCTCTCAAGGGAGTTGTGAGGGTCCTCGCGTTTTTGCTGCATCAACACCCTGGACTCGGAGACTGACTGCTGGTGGATCTCCAGGCGATAAGCGCCGTCCTCGGAGAGCCCATAGTCCTTGAGCTGGAACCACATTAGCCCTGACAGCGGGTGGTCTTTCCCCAGGCGCTTTAGGCCTCGACGGATGTCCTGCCACATAGACTCCTGGTCGGAATCCGAGCAAGAGCTGACACCGGATGAGATTCCCGCCTTCCTTGCCGGACGGCGGGCACTCGTTCCCTGGGACGAGTCCGAGCTGACTGGGGTCGTCCTGGGGAGCCGGCGCCACTCGCGAAGACACCTCCTACCCATCTGGGTCATCCGGTGTCTCCGGGCTCCCACCCACCAGGTGCTCCTCTCCTTGGCGAGCATCGTCTGCTGGTGCCATGCCATGAAGACAGCTCCAGCTTGACGTCTGCCTCTGCGCCACAGACCCTGTGTCTGGACGACATGCTGGCGCCATGCTGCGAAAGAGGACTCGACCCGGCGCCGACTGCCTTTGTCAAACAGGCCCTGAAGTTGGGCGACCTGTTGGGTGACGTCATTCCACGCTTGGAATGCCAGGCGCCGGAGCTCGCGGTGATGCGCTGACTGGTCCGTCCTGGCCCTCCATGCGACCCACGCAAGCCGCGCTGTTGCGCGCTGACGAGATGGCCGGGAGACTCTCGCACGTCGTTGCGCTGAATTCAGCGCCCAGGTGCTCCATTGACGGAGGGCCAATGCGAGCATGGACTGACGTCGCTCTCCTCGCCAAGCCGGATTGGGCTGGATGCGAGACTCGCGTCCCCGTGACTGGACGACGTCTAGCTGCTCTGGGCGCCGGACATCATCAGACTCCCCTTCTGCCGGGGGACTCCAGTCACTGGCTCGGTAAACCTCAAAGCGCCCTGGGGCACTGATGAGATTCCCTTGCTCGCTCCCCACGAGGGAAGAGAGGGAGGACGCTGCCGGTCCCGACGTCGGTTCCCGACGGACGACCCTACTACTCGCACTCCTGCTGGACGCAGGGAGTGGGGAGAAGGGAGCTGCCGAGGGGTTCAACCCCTTAGCAGAGCGGTCCGAGTCCGACCCGGAGCCGGCGCCTGCCGCCGGCGGTGCCGGAGCCTCGGGCGACGCACGCTTCCGGCGCGCCGGCTGCCGTAGCGCCGAGCTCAATGCGAGCTCGGACACTGGCTCAGCTCCACTGACCCTCGCTGGTGAAGGGGCTTTTGGTGGCGAGGCCCTACGGGGCCCACCAGACAACCCTGGAGGGGCTCTCAGGGGCGTGCGCGCCGGTGTAACCTCGAGGGCTTCACCGCCGTATTGGCGCGCAAGCGCGCGCCGCACTCCCCCCCCCCTCTCACGGGAGCGCCAATCCCGGCTGTCTGACCCGCCTGCTGCGCCCCAGAACTCCCCAGAGCCTGGGCCAACCGACAGGCCTGCAGCGCGAGACCCCGACCGACCGGACCCCACGGCTGAGCCGGGGGCGGCGCCGGCCCGACCCCCCCCACGCCGGCCCGACCGACCGAGGCATTCCTCTTCATCTGAATACATGGGCATAGTATGCGTGCTATGCGTGAGATCTAATTTAGCTAAAACCGAAAGTGTACACGACACACGTGGCAACTAGCACCCGATCCCAGGAATACGCCACTCGCGCGCGAGCACAAGTAAGCACACCGGCCGAAGCGCGGAGATTCCCGAATAGGGGGGACTAGAAGGCTAAATTAAAGGTAGGGGAAACCCCGAACCAACCCCGAATTTCAGCAAAGGCTTACGCAAAATTGAAAATTTTGCGCAGCGCTTCCGCCGCGAAGGGTCGGAATTGCCGAAAAACGGAGGCGATTTGGTCTTCCCGCACCTGCGAGTCCAAAAGCACGGATATGCGTGCTATGCGTGTATGCGTGCTAGGACCAAGGCAACGCTCGCACCTTAAAAGATTGTCGTCGAGCTAGATTCCTCCACACCGACGCGGCTCCAAGCAACCTGGAACCATCAATCCCACACACCACCGCGCAACAAGAACGAGAGCACAGGCATTCTCGATTTCGTAGTGCAAGTACTCGCTAACTAATCGCACAAGGCGGGGCGGGTTGATCAGAATTTGCGCAAGAAAGACAAGGAAGCAACGTGAAAACACGAACTAATTACCATTTTGTAGGAGTCCACACTTGACTTCTTCTCTTCTTTACGGTTTCGGACTTATACTATTCTACACTTATTAAACGACCGCACGAGGTATGCTTACGATTGGTCAACTACAAGACTTCGGTTTCGTAAATCTTAATAGTTATGCTTTTGCTATCAGTGCATGCTTTCAATACACAATATACAGCAGTTACGGCTCTTTACTTTTATGTTTTACTTTTCAGTTCATCAGTTCATCTCCCCGAAACGGGTTACTCTTAGAGTTCTTATACATTCAGGAACTCTTTCCACAACTCAACTGTACTGAGTACTCCGTACAACAGTCTAGGCACCTCACATCAACATCATTCTGATCGGTCCTACTGTACTCCGTACTGAGTACTTCTGCGTTTTATACTTAGCCGTTTTTCTTGCTCTTGTGCTTGCCTCCTAGCACACATGGTTAGAATTGCAAAGTTCGAAGAGTTTATATGTTTTTGAAGTATATGGAACCACTTAAGATCATTGTTTGACGGCATCTACAAGCAGGTGAAAGAAGTCAGGATGGATGCGGATGGGAAGATGCGTGGAGCGTACAGTTATTTCAATTCGTCACAACTGGGAGCAACATGGGGAACGCACGATGTGATATTTGTGCCAATCCATGTTTATTTGCATTGGACATTGGGTGTTTTATATCCGAAGGAGCAGAGAGTCGAATACTTCGATTCCTTACATCACCAGCAGCGGAGAACCTTCATGGTGGAATGTTTAAAACGCATTCTTTGTGAGCTCACCAACGCAACTGGGCAAAGGCATAGAGCGAGTCACGTGGACATCGCCGAAGACATGGTGCACTCACGTGATCTTATTAGTAGCCAGCAACGGAATTCTGTTGATTGCGGCGTTTTTTTGTTAGCAAACATGCATGCGATCGCCAACGGGATTCGCCATCAAGAAGTGAAACAGGAAGACATGAAAGTCCGTAGATTGCACATGATTAGAGAGATGCGCTTAGGTTGGCGGGCGGCAATGTAAGTAAGGCATGTATATAAATGTAAATGTGTGTGGGGCATGCATTATGTTGGGTGGGATTGTTGGTGTTACACGTACGTAAACACGTGTTTCAGAAATGTGACCGTGGCAAGGAGAGTGTGGGCAAGTCCCCGACTACACAAAGGTATCGGGTTGGCAGCCCAAAATTTGTGTGGATCCCTTCTTGTGGCGGGCCATGGGCATTCCAAGCAAGGAGGCAACTTTCTTGATTCAATCCTTAGCCACACACCGTGGAAAGCAAGGGGGGTTGAGCAGCGGTGTTAAGCGGCAATTATAGGTTGAATACCCTTCCAGAGGGTTGTCTACTTGGGAGGAATGCCCGTCACGTGCCTGAGCACACTTAATAATGGATAACATGAGTATAGGGGGGGGAGCATGCACAACTTGCAATGAATCCCTGAGGGCCTGAAAGACATTTTCAGGGGCTGGAAAGTCATTTTCAGGGCCTGAAAATGAGTTTTCAGGACCTGAAAATGAGTTTCCAGGGCCTGAAAATGAGTTTCCAGGGCCTGAAAATGAGTTTCCAGGGCCTGAAAATGAGTTTCCATGGACGCAGGTGTAGCCTGCATATATATACTATTCCAAAAATAATGTTGGAGATATCGTATCTTTTTGTGCCTTTTTGAATTTTCAAAAAAATGCAATCTGAAAAAGTTGAGGGTGCTTGTCGCAAATGCGAACGCCATGGATATATTGGGTGGATCCAGGCCGGACCAAGCATCGAAGTAATTAATGTATGTCACATTGATACTAAAAATCACTGGGCGCACCTTCTAGATCCGAACCAATGCCCAATTAAATTGTTGCAACATTGGTCATTGTGTGAGGACCATAATCGATTATGGTCCTCCCACAAGGACCATAGAATAATAGCCATTCATGGACAAGTGCTTCGGTCAGGTTTCGCCTGCGACCGAGGCCTCGCTTAATGGCTACTGCCACGCAGTCCTTGTGGTAGGACCAAATCGACGATTTGGTCCTACCACGAGGACCATTGTTCCGATAATTTAATTGGCCATCTCCCGTGATTTGTGGTGTCTAACCAATGAAAGGTGGTATATATAGGTCGTATATTAATTTATTTGAACGCTGGTTTGGCCTATATCCATCCCATATATCCATGACGAACGCATTTCAAACCTCTACACTCAAATTTTTCAATGCACTGCTCAGGATCGGACTCGTGCCAGCCCCCTTCGAAGCAGCGTAGGCACTTTGTGATACGGCGAGATAAACAGGCCGTGAATATATTATCAATATACAAGTTACACTATTACAAGTATTTTCTTAAGTTTTCTTAAGTTTGCTTAACTTTTCTTAAGTTTTCTTATCTTTTCTTAACTTTTTGCGTATAAACCCCCACAAGCCTCCATACGTATAAATTGTAGCGTTGCAATTAGCTATTGGCCGATGGAGTTATACGTCGGTGATATAAGTAAAACTTAAGAAAACTTAAGAAAACTTAAGAAAAATGACACGCAATGACACTTAAGAAAAATGACCGATGACACACACCCCACCCTATGACACTTAAGAAAAATGACCGA
>LGRX02028460.1:0-41487 GCA_001247695.2 Cymbomonas tetramitiformis
TACCATCGACGGTGCTGGTTCCTCGCGCATAATGCAACACCGCCCGCCGTAGGTGATGCCAAGCATCCTCCATATTCATGTTCCATGACACCAGCAACTTGCCAAAAACCAAAGGGCTGTAGTACACCACGAAATTCAAAAAGTCCTCCATGGTATACATGCCTGTGGATGCCGCATGTCACCATCACCCATCAACCGTCCCCTTGACAACTGCAGGGCACAACAAACCTTACATCCCTAAGGTTCAGGCGCGTGTCCATCCAGGGAGCTGTCCCCACATCGCAGCCGTCACCTCCGTATTTACCCCGTGTCCCAGCAACCATTACACCCCACAAACCACCAGGGATCAGCCCATTGGCCACCCTGGCGTCACTGGACTCCGAGGCGTTTCCCATAACAAGTCGGGGGTGACCGTGGGTCGGGCTGTCGCCTCACCAAAGTACTTAACCACATCATGGTATGGTCGGATGACATCATGGGGGGGTTGGATGCGCGCTGCCCGGCTGGTCATCTCCGTTGTAATCTTGGCTGGCAACACCAACTCCGGATGCGTATTGTTGGAGAGCTTGCCGAGCAGCAGCTTCAAGAACCTTTTCACGACTCCGTACAACACACAGTGACCAAACGGGTGAGCGACTGCCCGCATTGGGTCAAAATAGGGCACGCGCTCCAGGGCACCACGGCCATGCCTTCCCGTATTCCGTGGTGTCTCGATACCAGCTTCCGTCTTTGCCACGAGTTCCCCGTGCTTCTCCTTGTCGATCATCAACCGGGCGTTATCAGCGTACAGGTCAGTTGGAGTGCCGTCCTCATTCGTGATGCCCGTCACATTCACTTCCGTAGCGTACCCGCCAAAGTACATACCTCTACCTCCAGGCCCCTGGAAGCCCTCAAACACACTGTATGGATCTGCTCGGTAGCTACCAACTCCCATAAAGTTGCCCATAGTTAACCGCATCACACTATCGGCATACACCATTCCTAGTATCACAGTCAGCGTGTACGTCTTCTTCAGAAACGCGTCATACACTTCAAAGTTCAGGGCTCCCTTCACTGGCAGACCGGCTTTTCCGTGCATGAGAGCCAGTAGCTCGTTCTCGAATAACGACCACAGCACCAACACGTTCTTTTCCTTCTGTCTAGGACCTTTAGTCACCCAAAGGTTTCTGTGGAACTTGTCGTGTTGCCTCACCTGCATCCGGGGAAATAGCGCCCTCCGCCCAGAGCATTTAGCACGTTACCACGACGTGTGCACCACCGTACGGTCACATTCAAAGGCAGAATGCGGGTGGACCGAGGTACCCGGTGGGGAGGGAACATTGTTTGAATGGTACTAGTTGCCTCTATTCTACGAATAACTCAACATGGCCCGTGCCCGCGAAAAGTTGTCATGCAAGCGTTCTAATCCTCCATGGTCCACCGGCCTGGCTCGCTGCCTTCTTCTGCCATCGGTTTACGGTCCTTCTCAAGCTTGTTCCGAAGCATGTACGCAAACTTCTTAACAACCCCGCCGCACAACAACGCGTGCATGAATTATTCCTGCATACCAGCCAATAGCACGCAACTCGTGTGTTCAGGTATCACTTCCCACAGCACATACTGCTCAAGCTCCAGATCGAGCTCTTGTGCTGTGCCCAGCAGCACACTTTCTTTATTGCGTTGACGTGGGCCTGGGGCTAACGATATCAGTTGCCAGAGTTCATGACGGCAGAGAAGCATCCGTACCCGCTGCATACCTACGGAAACAGCGCAACGAGGACTATAGGATTGCTGGTATCCGAATGCAGGCAGTAAAATATATTTCAAAAGTTGCTTACATCTAGGGGGCTGCGCCACGCCCTTCCCTAGCGCACTCACTACTATCGATGCAGACAGTTTATTCCTCTACAGCTTAGTTGCACTAACCTACTCCTCGCCATCCTTCAGCTTGGTGACCCATCGATATCGAACCATTGCACTGTGTCGCCAATTGCATCCGTCCAAGAACGTTTCCGGAGCGCGCCATCTTGATCTTGGCTACTCTGTCTGCCGCTCCCTACTGCCGCATCACTTGCGGAGTCTTCGTGACTGTGATCTTCGTCATCAGTACTGCTGTCGTCATCGGAAGGGTCCCCCCCCGGCGGCGGGTTCTGAGCGGTACACTCCAGAACGCTTGCAAATTCATCCCAGTGCAACCAGTGCTCCTTTCGGCCCCAGGTAGCCGCAACCTCCCGATCGTACACCTTCACGACGACATAGCCGTTTGGGGGTTGGGGGTCCTCCACTTCCGTGTTGTATGTTCCGGATTCGACACGTTTGCCATCTGGCGATGGCGTCCACACATACCAAGGGTCAAAACGTACGATTTTGGCTGCAAACATGTATCCGAATAAATCCGCCGGAGCTCCCTCGTTGTACTTGAACGCAAACAAGTTGCAATCTGGTATTGTCAAGCGTGCCCCGATTTCCACTTTGCAGGACTCCCGTGCCCATGTGAACTCCTACCGTCCAAACCACCCACAAACCCGATCGAAGAATCAGCATATGCTTACACGGCCACGCATAGTCGTGGGTGGTGTCAGCAAGGAGTTACTGGCAATGCAACGCTTACTGATTTTACGAAACAAGAGAGCCCGCAGACCAAGAACCTGCATTTGCTCAGTTTCACACTGCCATTGACCAACCTCCACCATCGTCCCCAACCAAACATGCCGTGTGGTGTACGCAAGGAGTGTCTTGCAATGCAAAGCTTACTAATGTTACCAAACAGGAGAGACCGTCGACCAACAAACTTTAACCGAGACCCGTTTATACCTTAGGGAAGGCTGCGCCTGCGGTCCTGAATGCCGCGCCTGCGGTCCTGCAATAGGTTGATCGCTGGAGGCGTGCCAGTGACAAGCATCCCGGTGGTAGGGTCAACATAAGTTGCCTCAAACGCTTCTGCCAAGGCGCATGCGGTGGGCCTCTCCGCCGCTGCTATTTTCCCGCAGTCAAGGATAAGGCTGGATAGCTTCGAGGCCACCATGGGGATGCGTGTCCGCTTGTTCAGGATGTTGGGCGCGCGCGCATTGGTGTCTTCGTCGCACACGCTTCGCAGCGCATCCCTTCCATCCCGTGTGAAGAGGCGTACGAGGAGGGCCGCAACAGCCCAAATGTCCGTCGCGGGAGTCGGACCACCTTCGCCATACTCCGGAGCCCACACTGATCCTCTTTTTTGCACCTTACGTCCTTGACTCCAGCGTGCTCGAGAGAAGGCATCCACCGCGATTCCGTCATGGGGTTGCCGACGTGCCAACCCGAAGTCGATGAACACTAAGCTCCCAGGGCGGCTGGGACAGAGCACCAAGTTATGTGCGCGCAGGTCCCCATGCGCAACTCCACCAGCGTGCAGCGCCCGTAATTGCCAATACCTCATAAATAGCATGCATTCCATATAGGAAGCATCTGTTACAGTTCTTGGGTTGTTGCCCGATATATAATCATGTCTGTGTCGAAAACAGCATGATATGCTAATGCCAAACACGAAGTTTATCGAAATTATAGTGGCATTTTAGGGCATGTCATGTTACAGTGGCCCATATACCCAATAATATGATTAGGGTGTTTCATGGTATCAGTAACCCTAAAATAGGTAAAAAATAAGCAGTATAAATATTTTGCAAATGTTTTTAAGCAAAACTGCATTTGATACCAAACTGAATGTTTCATGGTGTTCAGAAGGTACGTTACTGACGGGAAGTGTGAAATATATATATATAGTGAATATATATATATGAACGCAGGCAACGAAAGCTGAGCAGTGGCTCACACGGGTTTCGCAGTCAAAAAGATGATCGAATAAAATACTTAGGTGTTTTATGAGCTGAGAGCTGAGAGCTGGGAGCCTGAACCTGACACCGCAGATCGAGTGGTGACACAAGAGCAGGGCTGCCGACCCCCCTGGGAGAGGGGGGGCAGAAGTCACTGCTTCCATGACACCACCTCACCACGAAGAGGTGAGGTGCCAGGCAAAGGCGACAGCAAGCAAACACACCCTAAACCCTAGCAATACAAATTGTTACGGACCCATTGGGCCTCCCCGGAGTCAATCTAGAGCGGCACGGTGTACAGGCTGCGATCCGAAGCAAGATGCTAAGCTAAAAGGCTAGGTGACATGCGATGTTGTTGCTAAGGTGCACCACCAGACGGTGGTGCAGCGCCGTGATCAGTCACGGTCGATTTGCCGAGGACCGTGGGCGGGATGTAGACGGGGCCAGAGCGGAAAGCAGGCCAGTCGGCGTCGTCCTCCTCGTCAATGTAACCAGACAGCGCCATGGCGCCAGGCACCCATGCCGCCTCACCAGCATCAAGGCCGATGACAGGCCCGCCGTCCATCTCGTACGAGTCAGGAGCGGGCTCGATGGAGCGAACGTGCATGACAGCTGGTCCCTGCGGTGCGGCGTCATCCTGCGGCTCCGGCTCCGCCTGCAGAGCACGAGCGGCAGGAGCGGCGGACGGAGGCCACGCGGACAGAGGTGGCGGCTTCGAGGGAGGGGGCGGAGCATCCGGTGGCACACGGTCAGGCAGGGTTAAATGCTTTGGTGCATGAGTAGGGGCAAACACCTGCAGTGCCGAGGTGTGCGTCGGTCACCGCCCAAAGGCGGAAGCAAGTGACGCAGGGGCTACCTTTCCCTTCCCATTGGAGGTAGCGTACGCCCTTTACGGGCTTCCAATCGCCGACGGGCTTCTCCCTACGGCGCGAGCCGAAGGAATAAGCCGAGCCACCAGGGGACCCGCCACCACCGCCTCGGGCACCACCACCAGCCGCTGAGCCACCACCACCGGACACCGGCTCGGACCTGCGCGCCAGCGGAAACTCGTCGCGGAAGACCTTGCTGATGCGAAGGGCGAGGGAGGAGTACGTGAAGGGTTGGCCCATGCCCAACTCACGGAGCACCACCAGGTAAAGGGGTGCGAAGTGGGGGGAGGAAGTGGCAGATGCGCGGAGGACGGCGTACAGGTCCTGGACGAGGTCGCGGTCGGCGTAGGTCGGGTTGAGCTTGCGGTGCTTGTCCGCAAGCATCCGGAAAACTGCAAGCTGGGGGGCGGGCTCGATGGTCTCGTCGATGACCACAGCGCGAAGGCGAACCCAAAACCGATGAGGGTCGGGGTCCCCAATGCCCTCAACGTGATAACGCAGCCGCTGCAATGCGCAGCGGCCGTCATGGGGGTGCACGAGGGAAGACTCCTCGTAGAGGGTCAAGGCAGTACCGCGTAGAACCGTTGGGAGGACGATGTAGATGAGCTCGTTCAGGGTCCAGTGGTACACCTCGTACTCGTTGTCCAGATCCAGAAGCTTCAGGAACTCGTCGCGGGACACAGGGCCAAAGACGTGAGACATGTTGGCCAAGAGGACCGCGAAGTCGGATTCAGCTTCGGGGGTGTCGAGGGTAATGCCAATTTTGGGCTTGAAGCCGTGGGCACAAAGTAGCTTCGATAGTTCTTCCCCATAGGAGAAGGCGAAGTCGAGCTTGTCCGTGAATTCTTCACGTTGAGAGGCTCGAACCGGAGTAGAGACCCACACATCGCTGTTGGCATGAAACTCAGCAGAGGTCGCGGACCGAGAAATCGGTGTTGGGCGGCTCCGCAAAGAGGACATCCGAATGATGGGGTCGTCATCCCCGCCAGGACTGGAAGCAGGGGTAGAATTGGGGGACCCCCCGCTAGCGGCGCGGGCGGCCCGAAGCCGACTGCCGAGAGGCGCGTTGGCGGCTGCTGACATGTTCGGTAAGACGTAGTCGGAAATGGTGGCCGTAAACGTGCGTTGCGCACGAAGACAAAGATTGGGCGTTACGCTCAAATAAAGAAATGCGGGTGCCGTTGCAGCACTACTTGGGGTGAGGGCACGGAGGAACGGTACGTGACTGCCGGCCGGTTTGATGAGAAGTGACGTTACGTCACTGTATACCGCGTTGCGCGGGATCTGAATGAAAGCTAAAAAGAACGTGAGAAACCACCAGCTAGTGGTAACCCATAACCTGACGGGAAGTGTGAAATATATATATAGTGAATATATATATATGAACGCAGGCAACGAAAGCTGAGCAGTGGCTCACACGGGTTTCGCAGTCAAAAAGATGATCGAATAAAATACTTAGGTGTTTTATGAGCTGAGAGCTGAGAGCTGGGAGCCTGAACCTGACACCGCAGATCGAGTGGTGACACAAGAGCAGGGCTGCCGACCCCCCTGGGAGAGGGGGGGCAGAAGTCACTGCTTCCATGAGTTACACCCCCTGACACACACATTCAGTTTTTAGGGTGTTACAGGGTGTTACACGTGTTATGTCATTCAGGGATTGTTACTCGATAGCTAAATATTCGTTATAGCAAAAAAAATCAATCCCAAAATTTTTAAAGATTACACGTAGAACATTTTGACCGATTTTGTGTTACAGCCAATATGTACACCCCTACATATTCCACACCTATTACCTAGGGTGTTACACGAGATATGACATGTGTCATTATGATTTCCTCATACCTTAATAGGTATAAAATCATAATATCAAAGAAAACAAGGTCCAATTTTCAATTTTCAAATTAATCGCCAAAGAATTTTACCGATTTTGGCCATTTTTCAACATATATATATACAGTATGTTGATATATGTACATATCTTTGTGTATGTGGAATGTAAAGTACAGAATCACTGCAATAAACTTTACTTTTGCACATGACAAATTTTATGGCAAATAAGTAAATTATGCTGTATATCAACATCTAAAGTTGACAGCATTTTTGGGTTTTACTGATTTAAACCCATGGCAGTAAATGTACATTCTGATGATATATAGAGTTATCAACTTAAGTGGGAACATCCAGTTAGGAACATCCACTTTAGTGATATTTGTCAATCTATGATCTGTTCTGAGCATAGGTCTGTGCTCTAAGATTTATCAAAATGATATTTCTTATTTAGACCATATCTTGACATTGCTTGATATAATCACAGCAATTTGACATAACACATTTGTATGTGTGTGCTGTCCTCAACATCTATTATCAGATGGCATGTAGATACTGATCTGAGAGTTGCATGCATTTGAACTGATCAAATCTGAATCAATTGTCATTATGCAATGTAGTTGTCGTTGTTGCTCCAGCGATGATATGTGGAATGACGAGTGGACTGCACCCAACAGTTACCAGCTGTTGCATGGGTGCAGTATCTTGCCTTCGGGTGTGGAGATAACTCCATCCAGCCCTACAACATGTTGGTTTATCTGTTCCCATATCTATCACAATCGCTGACACTTTACACGCACATGTGTTTGTAAAGTGGTATCTACATTATCATATACATGATAGATATTTAAGTTAATCAATTCACTTTGAATCAGTGAATGTCAATACATACAATGCAGTGTGTGTGTATGCATAGTGCTTACGGATTAGCACTTTTGTCAGTGTATGTGTGTGTGTGTGTGTGTGTGTGTGCTCACTTTTACACACTTTGCACTAAGATAACTTCTGGACATTACAATGTTTCCAGACAGTTCATCATGCAGGATTATCAGCATACCATGCACTGAATACATCTAGCATGATATATTAAGTTTAGAGGTAATTGTAATTCCAAAATAATCTCATTTACAAAATGGGTTGCTGGGTATATTTCACATACAACTCCGGTGAGCATCCTTTCAGTAATCCACAGTAGAACAATATGTGATCCGAGGAGTATCTCGACTCCACCGGGTCATATTGAGCTAATTACTGTGTTAAGATTACTGAACAGGCACCTTATACTGTATGGGTTCTAATATAGTTAGCATGCACTGCAAATGAATGCTTTGTGCACATCTATTCCAACTGTTACCGTGATCAAGTTGGATCATATAGAACATCTGTTGTCATAATGCATGCACAACTTACAGTGTGGCAGTCATTCAGTATAAGGTATACATATACTCAGATGCTGCAGGAAATATATGCTGTAAGTGAGTGTATGCTCAAATAAACATTTTGCACACTATACTTCAGATAAGTATGAAATGCTGATGATCAGAAATATCTATGCAGTCATCAGGACATAGTGTGAATTGTTGCAGTATAGTGATCATGTGTCCACAACAATATGTTGATGATGCGTCCACAGCAGTATGTTGATCATATGTCCACAACAGTATGACGATCATGCGTCCACAACATCCCTGCAAGTATACAATCATTCTGCAGAGGATATTGACGCGCGTACACATATTGTATGTCTCGCTGCATAAAGACGCGTTAGGAATCATGCGCCCTAAAAATGTGCGTCCATTGCATCAGATGAAATCATGACATCGCGCTGACGTGCACATCGCGCACACGAGCATCACATCAGTGCACATCGCGCTGACGAGCTAAAAATCATCATACGAGCATTTGCGAAAATCGATGTTGACAATCATTTCACAAAGTATATCATCGTTGTTGATGTACATCGCATGAACGAATGCGAGCGCGCTGTTAAACGAAATTGTGTGCGTCCAGTCGCAGTTGAAAATCATATGCGCTGACGAGCATTTTACGTTCGCACATCTGCATCTCGCATACAGTGACGATCCTGCGAATTTTGACATCATGTGTATGCGTTCCGTACATTGTGCGCACACCTTGTCGCTTATAAAATCAAGACGACTTTTCTGCGGATGCTGTTAGCTGCGATTATGTTCGCGATGAAAAATCTCCTCGCACAATCTGTGTGCTGTCAATATTCGAGCGTGAAGATATCACTATTCGCTGTGCAGATATTCAGTATCAGCGCTGTCGCCTTTATGCGCGCGCCTGCAAACCTGCGAACAATATGATATATACTATCTCTGACGCTGCACTCACTCGAGTTCTCTTTTCGTGCCTTGACGAGTTTTAGGAGAATACCATATGATACGGCGAGATAAACAGGCCGTGAATATATTATCAATATACAAGTTAACACTGCGAAGTTGGACAGCAACGCAAGTGAAAGTAATAGCGGGTGATGAGTGCAGTCTCTGAGTGAAGATCTGCTTGAAGCCCAACGCTTCCTCATCTTATACCATATGTCTCCTATCATCATAGATAGTGCCGCCATTGGGTTGTGAACCCGAGACATAGGTTGAACGACCAGTATGGTGATAACGAATAGTTCGTTCATACTGTGCATGCGTGTTCCGCACATGCTTAAAGCAAAGATGGTTCTTGTTTGTACTTCAAGATGTATCTTGCTTTGTCACCTTCGAGTTCGACGTACGAACTCTCGATGACAGGGTCATTCAAGTCTTTCCTTGAATAATGACAGATGATGTGACATTATCATTTGACGACCTGTACAGTCATGGTCGACCGTACTGACGACTGTCATAATAATATATGACTCGACCGACTATCATAATAATATATGACACGACCGACTGTCATAATAATAAATGACACGACTCGACATGACATGGTATGACATGTCTGACACGTATGACACGTATGACATGTATGACACATATGTCATCGGTCATGACCCTGACACTTGGGCTTGTCGTTGGTGCGACTGCCCTCCGCTGGCGGCGGCGTCTTGTTGTAGACAGGCTTCTTGGTCCTCTCGGCGACGTTCACCTCCTTCTTCATCTTCTTAGAAGGCGGTGCCTCCGCCTTCTTGCTGTTCTCCGGGTCGCCTGACTGGAGATATCATTTTGATAACCTTCCAGTGCACTGCCATATGCCTAAGTAAATAATAAATCATCTGACATATCACTTAGTGTCTTTAAGTCTCTATTGATGATACTATATATTTAGGTCACGGGTTTCAATCAGTAAAACCCCAGATATTGACCATGTACATATCTTCACAGAAACACCATGAAAAAGATCAATTTCGATTTCATGTGTGATAGTGAGATATCTTACAGAGTTGTGAAAGGTGTATACATCACAGTATATACTGAGACTTATATATATATATATATATATATGCTGGAATTGGCACTGTGACATGTTCGTACTGTCACGTGTCATTTCCGGTATGCCATCTTCGGTGACTCTGCTTGTGTCAGTCTGACTACTTATTCCCGTATGTTATCAATTATTGAGTTCGTTCTATCTCGCCGGGAGCGTTCTCCCCGTGGCTGCTGTGCTGTTTCCAACAGGTTTTGGTCCCACTTTACGCTTGCGTATCGTGATTTTTAGCGTAAATTTTATTTCGTATTCGCTCTATCTTTGTTTTGAGCTCAGCCATCTTTGTCGCGGCCTACGGAATCTGATTTTCGCTTTAGCTTGGACGGTCCGGCAGTTACGGGAAATTACGGCGGAGTGGTTTCGGCATTTATTTCGCGCGTTCGCTTTCTTTTGCGGATCCTTTCTTCCGCGATGGCTCTCGCAGATGTTTTGCCCGATGAGGAGCTTCTAGCTCTTTTGTTTTCTTGCGATGAGAGATTGGGCAAAGTGGAGTTTCTTAAACGCGCTCAGTTGATTTCCTTATGCCAGGCCCAAGCTAGAGCGCTAGCTCATTTTCGTAATGCTTCTCAGATTTTACCGCAGCCTCCAGCATCTTTCGAGCCGATTATTTTGAGTCTCGTTGTTTCAGGGGACGCAGCAGTTGGTGGTGCTACGTCCGATCCTTCTTTGATTCCGGCCGTAAGTTTCTGTGAGAAGGGCGTTGGCAATGGATCCGCGATTTTGGTCACCCGAACTGTTTCTTCGCAAATTACGACCACAAGACCCGCGACTGGCTCCTCCAGTACGCGCAGGCTCACACGACAGGCTCCTCCTGTTCGTGTTGAGCGTCATTTCTTTCATTCCGTTGATTCTGCTTCTGGTTCCATCGGCACATCTGAGCAGCCGGGCATTCACGCAGTGTTTGAGAGTGGTGAGAGCGAGGACGAATCGGAGTACCCTCCCGGGTATTACGATGAGTCTGACGACGATTGTGAGGAGTTTGAAGGCCACTTGGCCTCTCCGCAATTTTACCCTTCACAGTTGGCACAGGCTCCTGCCTTGGGCACAGGTTCCCAAGGGGAGTCTCATGGCGGTGTTTTAGACGTTGCAGCAGCTGATTTTTTCCCGCAAACATTTATTTCGACCGGGAATGCTTCGCTCTCTTCGGAGCACGTTGATCCGGTTAACGATGACAACGACGAGTTCTACCCCTATTCTTCCGACGATCACGAGGAGCACGACTCTGGTGGTGCTTACGAGGACGATGCTGACCCCTCCGATTACGATTCTGGAGACCACCACGACTCTGGGTCTGGTGGTGCTAGCAGCGAATCTTACGGTGGTTATTCTTCTGGGTCTTCTTAATTTTCTAAACGGACAGGCAGAGCATTCCTTTCAGATGTTTCGACCACTAGCTGACGCGTTCGTATTATGGTGTTTCTTTTCGGGATGTTGACCACTAGCGGGCAGCTGTTGTTTCATTTCCGCGAGCCCTCTTATAGAGATGTGTAATTCCTCCCAATTGGCCGCGCACAACTAAACAGCTAAACCGACAGGCAATTTTCTTCAGTGATTCATCTACGTTCGTGAGCAGACAGGCGGCATCTTGAATTGCTGCTGACCACTAGCCGGCAGAGATTTAGCCCAGAGGTCTTTCCAACATGAGATGAGCACCTAGCAGTATTTTATTCGGCATCCTCTGTTCAATCCTTTGACCTTGTGATATTTCTAGCTACCAGACTTAACCATTCTCATTAGATGTAAACTCTAGTAGCTAGGGTGGTGACTTTCACAAGCTGTAGAGCCACCTCAGATGAGGTGGTGTGCTGGAATTGGCACTGTGACATGTTCGTACTGTCACGTGTCATTTCCGGTATGTCATATTCGGTGACTCTGCTTGTGTCAGTCTGACTACTTATTCCCGTATGTTATCAATTATTGAGTTCGTTCTATCTCGCCGGGAGCGTTCTCCCCGTGGCTGCTGTGCTGTTTCCAACAATATATAAGCTCTATGTCAGGGATATGACCGATGGCACACGTGTCATACATGTCATACCGGTCATACCTATCATACATGAGCGGTCGCACGAGTGAGATGGCCGAAATGCATAATCGATGATATCCATGGAATCGCTATATCGGACTGCGATCGCAGTGGAATCGCATGAATTCTATGGACTTTGCGAAAAATATTTTTCAAAAAAAATATTTTTTCAGGGTGAAATCGCCAATTGTTTTGGCATTCTACACCATTACGCGGGTGAGGAGTGCAGCGATTCGTCGAATTGAGGGGTTTCACATATCACGTAATTAATCCTGATGGTCACCGCAATTTGAAATCTTGAAAAAAATATTTTTTTTGCCCAAATCGGCCGAAAATCGCGTTTTTTTGCCTGTTTCGGCCTGTCGCGGGCCTGTTTTTGCGTTCTACGCCACTCCGCGCGTGTGGAGTGCACATATTCGTGGAAATGAGGGTTTTCACATATCACCTAAGCACTCCTGATGGTAATCGCAATTTGAAATTTTGAAAAAAAAAATTATGGCCAAAATTTCAACGAAAATCGTTTTTTTTGCCTGTTTCGGCGTATCGCGGGCCTGTTTTGGCGTTCTA
The DNA here is from genome assembly GCA_001247695.2 of Cymbomonas tetramitiformis. NCBI lineage: Eukaryota > Viridiplantae > Chlorophyta > Pyramimonadophyceae > Pyramimonadales > Pyramimonadaceae > Cymbomonas > Cymbomonas tetramitiformis. The sequence continues at coordinate 12,519 of LGRX02028460.1, forward strand.
CGCCACTCCGCGCGTGTGGAGTGCACACATTCGTGGAAATGAGGGTTTTCACATATCAGCTAAGCACTCCTGATGGTAATCGCAATTTGAAATTTTGGAGAAAAAAAAAATGGCCAAAATTTCATGCCAACTCAAGTCCGACCACCATTATTGTATTATCTGACTTTAGCCGAGAACCGAAACCCTACTGCGCTGCTTTTCATTTTCCAGTGACAAGCATATATATCAATAATATATGCTTTCACATCACTTCTCCGTCGGCACGACCTTTTTAGCGCTCTGCGTAGTTTTGCCCTGCCGCGGTTTCCTAGGTTGATATGACCTAGATGAGCCCTTCGGGGCGCGCTATGAGGATGATTCCAGCTCCCTCCGTTCTTCGGTTGCCTGCTTGCATGATTACAACGGACTCATGACATTGTCATTGTTCGTCTCAGCGTAAATGTTTTATTATTGTGATCAGAGAGAGTGTGATTGCCCCCCACCTTATGGGGGGGGGCTGAAAGTCTCATCTCACATCACAAGTGACACCACAGGGCGAGGGGTGATACAGGAAGACACAATCACCCCTAGTTTATGGGGGGGCGAAAGTCTGTCTCTCCATGAGTCGGAGCCTTTGGATCGACCGAATTCAGACACTATGGCGTAGGGTTTGTAACTGTCATAGCATCTTCTAAAATGTAACAAACCTCGAATGATCGAACCTTGATCGCTTCGGCCGCGGCTCAAACGAGCGACTCCGCTCCGGTTCCAAGCAAGATGGATACTTTCATACTTGATACAATCGGTCATCTGAAATAATGATACGCTCAGAGGCAACGGTGCGGTGCCGCGGGATCGAAAATTCAGGGTTTCGGCGTCAGGGTATTAATTTTCGTGGCCGCAAAAATGAAAATTTGCGCCCGGGGTCTTTTCAGACCTACAGATATGCTTCTAAGGAAGCGTAGTGGTAGGTCTATGCTGCTCAGTTATTGTTAACTAAGAAGAAGTGAGCCAATCCCGCAGATCGGGTGAGATTTGACTCGCTCACACCCCCAAACGCTTAATCGAGCATCCGCTATACCCCGACCGCCCGTGAGGTATATCGGATGAGCGCAATCGATGCGTACGAGTCTCAGCATCCCAAAACTGTTCTAACTTTATTAATGCGGCTAGCGAGGCGAAAGTTATGAAGGCGAATCCCTTTGCGAATCCCTTTTTGCGTGAAAACGCACATCCCGCAACCGGGCGCGAGTTGCCCCCTTGAGTAGAATCTGAGAATGTTAAGAATGCGTCAGCGGATCCTCAGATTGTTGGTACCTACTTGGTACCAACAACCTTAGGAACATGTTTCGGTCCATGTGCATCCTTAGTATCATGTTGTTTTGTGCAATATACACGGTCAAACAGGCAGTAAGACTCCTCCAGTAAGTTCTGCAAAAAAGCGATAAACGCTCACGCTGTGAAGAAAAACCAGAACGGGTAAATAAAAAAAATCGAACGACTGAGATTTGCGATCTGCGATTTTCCGCGTTTCTGAGCCGTTCGCCAAAATCGAGCTCCGTTGCCTCAAAAGGGCCCGATTCGTATCACTATTTCAGATGAGCGTTTATACTGTGACGTCACTTGTACACTAGCTCTCAATACATATACTAATACTCTATTTTATAGTGAATACTATACGCTGAATACTGATACTGATACTCATACTGTTCAAGTAAACATTTATATGATTATCGATGCGTCGCAAAGACGTGCAGTAACATGCGATGCACGAAGCTCGGAGTTTCTTGTGCCATCCGATCAGATACCATTCAAATTCAGTGACACAGTCCTCTCCTGTCGTTCGAAGTCTGAGACTCGCGACTGTCTGAGGAAACTCGTTTGAACTGCGGAGGGAGGTCTAACCACAGAGAAAAGTTACTCGTCGCTGCTTTGACAGTAGATTATTTTCTGTTGTAACAATAATAATGGCTGCAACATCGTCGGTGTCCCCCTTGGCGAAGTATAAGCTGGTTTTTCTCGGTGACCAATCGGTCGGGAAAACCAGCATCATTACCCGCTTCATGTATGATAAGTTCGATAACAATTACCAGGTTACTTTTTATCCCAGTCGCACGTGCATCACAGGTTTATCTGGCTTACAGTAAAACACTGACTCTTTCCACTTTTGCAGGCGACTATTGGTATCGATTTTCTCTCAAAGACGATGTATTTGGAAGACCGTACAGTCCGACTGCAACTATGGTGCGTTGTTTCATGATCGCCGACTTCAGGTTAACGTACTCACCCTAAACTTGTCTGTCCTTTAAACTCACGCACTCCTCGGCGAATTTTCACCAGGGATACGGCTGGCCAAGAAAGATTCCGTAGCCTTATTCCAAGTTACATCCGAGATTCTTCTGTGGCTGTTGTAGTCTACGACGTTTCAAGTAAGAACAGCCCGTGGACTACTATGCCAACCATATGAACTTTGCAATAGCCTTTCTTGCTTTGTTGTATTTTGGGCTCTCAACCTGCGGGCTCTAGCAAACACATTCGACAGCATATGATATGGAGTTGTTATGTAAGCGCCGAGCCTAGCCAAAGGAAGACTGTAAAACGCGCGCTGCGTAATCTTTGATGAGGACCCGCTTTCGCAGCGTGTTGATATCGGGGCAGCCTTTTCCGGAAACCTTACAAGCACACAATTACAAGCCCGATCCCGAATGTTTTCTTCGGGTTTCAGTGGCCCTTTTCTCTCCTGATGACTTCAACTCTCAACCTGCAGACCAGCTTTGTGAAAACAGTCACTTCCGCGGCTTCAAGCTGATCATTTTTCAGCCCTAATTATCCCTGCGACACTCCAAACAGGGTGTGAAGTGAAACAGTGACACGAAAGCCCAAAATTTGCTCCGGGTTTCACACTACGCTGTTTATGCCGTCGCACAACGCCTTTTGACGTTTCCTTACCTCGGAGGACACTTGCGCGGTTGCGAGCAGATCGACAGTCATTCCTGAATACTGGGAGATGGGTGGAAGAAGTTCGCACCGAGCGAGGGAGCGACGTTATAATTATGTTGGTGGGAAACAAAACGGACCTGGTCGACAAAAGGCAAGCCACACACCTGTTGTATATGCCGTGCCGTGGAACGTGTTACGAACACCTCGGACAATACGCGTTCGTATGCACACTGCAATAATTTATTCTGCGTTTTCCTGCCTTAAACCTAATTCGTATCACTACGGAACTTGAAGCTGCAAGAATCTATATGAAATAGGTTGACTGCGGATGTAGTTTGTCTGGTAACGCTAACTTTTCTCGTTGCCTATAGGCAAGTCTCTATCGAAGAAGGTGATGCAAAGGCTCGTGAGTTTGGCGTCATGTTCATTGAGACCAGTGCAAAGGCGGGCTTCAACATAAAGGTGCAGCTCCGTTCTTCTTGTAGGTGCTTGTTTCGTATCGATTGAGTATAAGGTTTAAGCAGTCGCCTGCTCGTTGTGAAATCATTGGCGTTCGTTCACTGTATCTAATAACTTACGGCAGCACTTATCGTTATTATTCACATCGGGTCGGTCAATAACAGATACTTATGGTCGTGCACCATCCATCCTCCGTGTAACTCTTGTACTATTTTTGCACATTTGAACACCTTTTATGCTCACCTTATGCGTCCTTTTCGCAGGCACTTTTCCGCAAGATCGCCGCAGCTCTGCCAGGAATGGAAGCTTTGAACACACAGAAACAAGAAGACTGTATCCTTCGTTGCAGCCGCTCATCTTTGCTATTCGTTGCATTGCCTGCTTTTTGTTGCTCGTTGTGCACGCGCTTCCCTTCCTTTGCACAGCCTTTTGTTAGCTCCCTCATCGTTTGTATTTTTTTGCTCTCTTCTTTTGATCTTGAGATGGTCAAAAGGGAGAGCATTGAGGGTATCGCAAAGCAACAAGCCCTGCTCTTGCATTATCGACCATCCTCTGTCGGTCTACTCTGAAGGTTGTCCTTGACTCAAGCCAGTGGTGGATGTCAAGCTAACGCCTGCCCAACACAAGAATTCAGAGGCTACGCCGGCCGGAGGTTGCGCTTGTTAACACCGAAGAACGTATCGCTCGATCACCTTATTTTCCACAAACGCCCCGAGATATCTCACTGACAGTCTCCCCCCCTTTAGCCCGACTTCTGGATAGAATCCTGAGGTAGTGAGTGTAGAGCTACACTGTCAAAGAGGAAGTGAACTGTCTCCGATAAGCACATATGTTGGGACTGCAAAACCCCTGTACGGCACTTGGGAACTGCAGTTGAAATTCACCTCACGGTTTGAGATAGCAGTGGAGACTGTGCAATGATTATGACTTCACCTTTGCTATCATTGTGATATGTTAGAAGGCGACACCTCTGGCTGAGTGGATCCCCTACTCTTGGTCTCCCAAACTCCCACTTGAGAAGGATAACTGTTTATTTATATTTTCCTACTTCACTTTTCAATTTCTTGCGAGCAAGCATAATAGATTAAACATAAGTTTGTTTGTTGCCTTTATCCTTGAAGCTTTAGCTTGAGAGCAGGGAGTCACGTGTATAAAATGTGTGTATGTGTGTGTGTGGCTCATCCTTGGAACTAAGGGATGCTCTGAGTATATAGACGATGGTCTGTGATAGATGCAATGTTATGTAACCACAGAAGAACTATGTATCCACACCGGGATTTAGCACACCTTATAGAGCATTTTCTCGAATTTCCCGGAGCTCCCGACTGGGGAGTAGGACCCTACGAGCATTGTTATACCCATTTCAGTAGATATATACATCCACACATGGGAATGATCTTCTGATGAAAAGTACAAATCGCTGGTATGATGACATGTGTGCCCTTAGGTCCAACCCTCGTAATCACATGTGCGGCCGATAACAGTGGTGGCTCATCTCTGCGGTATGATTAATATTTTATACTGCAGCCATAAGAATATGCCTTTGTCGTAGCCTGCATATGGGTGACATTCATCGCATGCTACTACACAAGTGACCTGCGGGCATATTTGTTTAGAAATTCCAAACTAGCTTGCTCGGGGGGTACACTTTTCTTCACTAAGACGTGTCCAAGGGTGTCCGAACTTTTTACAAGGGCATCTCGAATTAAGCCGCAATCAGAATAGCACGATTCGGGTACTGTATATTCATTTCATTTGACAAGCTACCGTACCAAAACAAACAGACACAAAGTAAAACAATTATGTGTGGCAAAGTCATATTGGCACAAACAACCAGATATTGAAATACACGCAGCACCTACACGAATACACAGAACTATCATCGAAGTAATACCATACGGCAATCCCGACACCGGCGCCCCCATTGTTTCTCTTAGTTCTACCCAGAGTCAAATAAACAATGAAAGAAACAAAAGTAAGACTGCAAACTCATCGCAGAGTTGCACAAGTTGGTCACCGGCTGACATATACGGATCTTTGGACGGTCACCTGGAAAACACGAGTCGAGCAGTCATGCCTACCACAGGCAGCCTACCAAAATCACGGTAAATCTACTGTTAACCTCACCCTAGAAGATGCCTGGACACATGTTAGAGACGCCAAGGTGGATTTTCAAAGTTGTCCGATCTCAAAAAAAAATTGATAAAAAGTTGCGCCTGATCGCCCCGATGACAGCCATATATAACACTCCTAGGTCATTTTTACGTTAGGTGGGTGATTTTTAGTGATTTGTGGTGTTTTTTTAAGGCTTGCGCATTGGATACCTCAGCCATGCCTAAGGTGTCCCCTATCAATTGCTGATTAAAACTGGTTTGCACTGTTAACGAAACATTTGCAGAATTGTTGCATCTTCGATTCGAACGCATAAAATGGATCTGTCCAACTGTCGCAGACTGAACGAAAAATTCGACTCGCGGACATTCTCTGGAAATTTTCACTTTCCATTGGCCAGCAAAAAATCGGAAGCTCCAGCGCTGTCGATTCCACCAACCTCGGCATACACTCGGGTGCTCAGCCGTTCGTTACCGCCCCAAGCAAGCGTTGCTTAAGGCTCTGACACGCTAGGGTTTCGCGGTACGGTTGGCTTACTACCCCCCTTATCAATGATGCATCCTGTAATATTTTATCATATTTGACCCAAAAGATTTCATCACGAACGCGTTGTTATCATGCAGCCGAGGTTTCGCTGCTCCGATCGGAGAACCGCCAACGGAAATCCAAGATGCCTAGGGGCATCGTGGATTTGTGCGTTGCCTTGCGAGGCTACAAAACGGACTGTGCATGCTGGTTTCAGCCTTGTTCCAGGCTGTGTATGCTTGCTATAATCTTGAGATAGCTCCACACGACAACTCCATGAGGTTACGAAACTTCATAGAGTTTCGCGTGTGGAGATAGCGCGAGAAAGGCTCCCTCCAAGCTAAGGGCGAGCTTGGCGGCGGAGGCACCCAGTGGTACAAAAGTGGCTTCACTAATTGAGTTATCTAGTGAATACACCTGGAAACTTGCTTAAAGTTAAGCTAATACTACCTAAGTTGATTGGCGACCGGCCGCTGACTCCCATCGGGATGACCACAAACGCCAATTTTTCAAGCAGCTTTCGAAATAACGGGCGAAATTGAACCTTGAAAAATGCCATGGAATCACACACGCACCATGAGAAACATTCTGCATCGTCTAAGGCGATATTCTAAATAGCTAGTGCGAAGCTTTCGTGTAACTTTAGTTCGTGCATAAGCACGAAGCTTTACCTTCTGTGATTCTTCTGAAATGACTTGCATGGAAAACATTAGCGCGTGGGACAAAATTTCAGTGTGAAAATATCCAAATCGCGGACGATCGCCTCTATAAATGTGTTACATCCAAATCAAATTGCTGCCGGATTGAAAAAAACAATGAAACTCCATGGTATAGCTCAAAGCTTGATGGCCATACAGGTCCCTCATACCCCAGAACGTTCTACGAGGAGCACATAATTTTGAGCACGATCCAGGTTCCTCCAGGGGAACACGGTTCCATACATTAAAGCTTGAAGGGAGGCTGCAATGCCCTACAGTAATGGATGTTGAACAACTCCGGAAAAACATGACCTCACCGCCGCAGATATTATATTACACACAAAGAAAATCTGAAAACCTACTCTGGTATTGCGGCGGGCAGGCGGCAAGCAGGCCCACTTCAAGCTATACATCCGATTTTGAAACAAAGTTCACCTACAGCCTCACGAACCAACTTGTAAATGGAGACAGAAATAACCGCTGCACTGTTTTTGACCGTTTCTGATGTTTCCCAAGCCCATTTGTGGGCTTAGCTTCTGCACCTAAGCACCAACCACAAGGCCAGCTGGACCAGGAGACGTGTTCGTAATGAGAGGCCTGAAACCGAGCTCCTCCACAGGAACCCCAAACTCGGCCAGCTTGGCCTCATACACTCTAATGAGATCGTTGTGTGCTTTGGAGACCTTGGCAACATCGTACTGGAGGGCTTTAATAAGCTGGTTCTTGGAGTCAAGCACCTGAAACAGCCGCTGATTTTCAGTCAACATGTTTTGGCTCCAACTCCCACAGAAATAACTCACGGGATATATATTCATACGGCATATCTTAAGAAATAGATCAACAGAACAAGTTCGAAGGAGCCGCAAACAGTTTTCAGCACTTAGCAGGTTGGCATAAGTACTCACCTCGTCCAACTTCTTAGTAACCTGCTGCAGGGTGGATTGGTCAAGGTTGGAAGCCGCGAGCACTTCACCCAGCTGCGCTTCCTTCTTCTCAAGCTGCTCGGTGAGTGCGGTAAGCTTACGCTCAAGCATGAGGTTCTTGAGCCCACTTTTCTGTTGCACGTCGTAAATGGAGCCCTCGAACTTTTCGTACAAATCATCCCGCTCAGACTGCACCTGCGAGAACCTCTGCTCGAGCACCTCGTGCTCCCTGCACGGAACGAAATACACAAGATGCTCATTTACGGCGAATTCGACGCATGTGCATACGCAGCTGGGTAGCAAAGCAAACGGGGGTGGCACTATGGCACACCAGGCAAGGGAAAGCGGGGAAGCACCAGTCAAGATTTTTGAGCTGTTTCTCAGCATCAAGCAGGCGAGCTTTAGTCTGGGCTAGCGACAGTTTATCTTTGTCATAGTTCGCGAGCTGATGCCGCAGCATCTCCACCTCCTTTAAGGCCTTTGTGAGAGGCTCAGAAAGCCTCTTATTCTCCTGCGCCAGTCGAGGCATTCCCACGCGTCAACGACGGAGGTTGCTCGAGGAAATGCGCCGAAATAAGCTAGGTGAAAGAGTTCGGCGATTAGAGGGCCCCCGACTTAGTGGGCATGTCGAAGATTCTTAAGAAATGTTAATCCTGGCTGCAAGGTACCTAATGATGCGTTTGGCGAGGGTAAAACAATTTGCAAGTTCAAACATTTCTGGGTGGTCCGAGGAGCGTACGCTTGGAAGAAGTGGGCATTTCCTTCACATCTATAACAGGAATTATTCACGTGTTCCCCTTAGTAAACATTCCTGGTAATATATTCCTTTAGCGGTGGGCCCAATACCTGAGCAATTTCAGTCATCAGCTTCTCGTTCTGAGCTTCTTTCTTCTTCATCTCCGCTACATCCTCCTGTGCGAGCAACAACAGCACGAGTTCATTACAGATGGAATTCAGGCCATGCGACAAAAGAAAACCAACTTAACTTGTAAAGTACCTTTAAGGTTTTAATCAGGTCCAGATTATTGTGCGTGATGTCGTTGTAGTAGTTTTTGATCTCAGCGAAAGCCTTCTCGTGTTTCTTCATGAGCTCGTTAATATGCGTGTTCTTTCGCTCTTCGATCTCGTGGATCTCTTGCTTTCTTCGCAGCTCCAGGTCATCTCGCAACATTTTCATCTGTGCGAGAAAGACGGCCATATTAGAGGGAAAGGCATAGCAGCGCTGTGCAAGAATAATCTGACAGCGAAATCAAGTGGGCCTCGACATGCATACCACAGGGTCGTCACCAAGTCTGTGTGTGCATTTGTACATACCTTTTTCTCATATTTTTGCTGCAGTTCTTTCGCGTTTAACTCGAACTCTTGACGAAGCTTTGTTATCTCTTTGGCATGCTCCTGCAGCGAAGGAGGAGGGGAGGTTCCCATGAGAGACACTTCGAGATTTCGAGCTGAAGCTTAAAGCCCCCCCGCAGTTCAGAAAGCCATGGGGGAATGGAACGCGTACCAGCTTGAGCTGTCTTACGACATCCTCATGCGCAAGTTCCATTTCCTTCAAGTCCAACTTGAGAGAACGCTTATCCTGTCTGCAAAGAAGGGAGGAGGAACACTGCTTCAGCGAGGGAAATTATGACGTGTATGAATGAATGCAGCGTGCAGCGAGAGCGCTTTGTTTAATCGTCAAAATATGTAGAAACGTGCGGAAGTTATTTGTTCGTTGCCGTCCGAGCTTCCCAGATATCAGCCCGACTCTAAGCCCATCGTCCAGCCCTCAACGCTCGTCTAAAGTGCTTCCCCACAAACTTCTCTCTCGCGAGACCCAAGCAGCCACCACCCTGAGAGCAAGAATGCGCCGAGTTTTGCACCCCCCTCGATGCCCGGTATGCCACAAGACAGCAACAGTTGCCAACCGACACCGTGAGGATATGAAGGAGCGTAAGGCGCTCACTGGAGTTCCTCTTCGCGCTTGGAAAACTCGTCTTGTTGAAGCTTCAGAGCCATTTCGCCGTCAGCTTTCAGGGTTGTGATGTTATTTTGGTGCTCATAGAGCAAATGCTTCACTTTTTGCTTGTACACCTGTGTCCACAAACACACATGCAACGCTCGTCACATAAGAAGGCTGACAAAAGTTTCGCCACCGGAAAAAAATTCTCTCCCTCAGCGAAGTCGCCCGCATCTTTCGACAGCGAATTGTTCTCAGGTCTTGACGCAACGTTCACCACTGGCACTCGCGGTCTTCGTTCCTGTAAAAAGAGTCAGGGTATGCCTTTGCGAGATGGGAAGCGTTTAGTCAGCGCCAAACCTTAATCTCTACTTGGTGCCTCTCCTCCATCTCCTCCATCTCCCTATCTTTATTTCGGAGCTCAGCCTTCTTGTCCTCGAGGTCTTTCTTAGTAATCTCCCAAAACGCATTTATCTTATCCTGGTGGGGAAAACCCGAATGCACGTGTTTTATATCAGAGACCAACGATAAAACCCACACAGTGCTCAACGCTGAAACCGCATCATTCAACGATGAGCATGGCGCGCGCAAGCTTCTCGCCGTAGAGGTGACTGAGACTGAAGAACATAAATTATATCATTTTCTCCCAACAAACCTGACCTTTCTGCGCTTTCCTGACCTTAGATTTTGCACCCACCGCTGTGGTCTTCAAAATTCCGATTCCAGACTCACTCGAGCTGCTACTGCCTGACATCGTGACAAAGGGAAAGTTGACGCTTCACGTGGGCCAGTACTTACGCGCTCAAGTTGCATGTAGTTACGATACTCCTCTTCCTTGTTTTTTTCTTTCTCCAGCGTCGTAATCTTGGAGTTGAGCTCCTCACTTGACGCAGCTTCGACATCGCCAGCTCCGGCGGTATCGGGGGGGGATTTGTCTTTCCCCTTCCCAAACCAACAGGAAAATAAATTAGCGCGGCTCCGCATACCGCTAAAGCGCGAAATAAATACAACATTCAGTTGCTCCCAATATTTTAAAGTGAGAATTTTTCAGGGATGGCGTGCAAGCCTCCAGGGGGAGATCCAGGAGTCAAAACATCGCAAAAACGTTCCACACCTTCCCCTTCTTCCCCTTCTCCTTCCCCTTCGGCATCTTTACTTTCCCGCTTACACTAAGGTAATTTGAGAGGAATTTTCAAAAGAGCAACGCTAACCCAACCGATAAGTTATGCTGGCTTAAATAGTTTGACGCTACGCAGGTCAATAGAATGAAGACTTGATACCGTGGTGATGTTCGGAGAATTCTCGGCACAAAACTGCAAGTGAACCTTCTGGCTTATTTGACGCTGCTAATCTGGGCGAAATTTTGCTGATCGTGATGACCCTCTCGCTCTCCCCTCTTGCCTCTGTACAGTACAGTACAGTAGTCTGTTGATCTGTAGACCAGAGTCAAGAGTGCGATGCGAGTGTCATATGTCATGTCAGTCGGTGTCGAGTGCGACCGCGGCGCGGATGCGATGCGCAGGGGCGTAGCGTCGCGGAGATGTTGGACAAAACATCTCTGCGTAGCGGGTTACGCAAAAGATGTTTGTCCAAACATCTCCGCGACGCGACGGTTATGTGACACACCTACCCTACGGACCCCCCTAGCTACCCTAGCTACCCAATAATCACAACTGTAAGCTAGATGCATGTCACGGAATAGGGTATTTTCAAGCACTAATAACGAAGTTATGAGTGCAAAAAACATATATTTGTGAAATATATTTGTGAAATATATACACAAAATAAGCACGTAACGAAATACGGTCAAACTGAGACTAAGCCGAAAAATAACTTCAGGCCTAACAAAAACACGAAGCACGATAATGGGTTGGGCGGTTGGGATAATACCCTTCCCGAAATCAGATCAACTATCGGAGCAAAACTCTACAGAGTTCCATGCTGAATATATCAGCTTGACTGTATAATAAAACATTTACGTCGATGAGTAAGGCAACGCCTTCGGAACGATCTACTTGAGTCTGTTCCCCTCATACATGACAGTCTGCTAAGGCAGGAAGCACGTTCCACAGAGCATGGAAGCAAGGGTGGCAAGGCACTAATGTAGGCGTGTCTGCCACCAGCGTCGGAAAAAACATCAGCAGGTCGTGGAGCTGATGCACGATGGAGATGGAGGCGGAGTGGGCGGTGGTGGTGATGAAGTGAGAAAAGCCCAGGGGTGCTCCGGCCCCTGGGCCGGTGGTGCCCCCTTAGGGCCGGGGCCTAAGGGCCCTGCCTGGGGGGGAGGGTGGGGGTTCACATAGTTGCCTAGCATTTCCCTTTCATGGGGAAACAGAAACTGTACCGCTAGACCAGAAGCCCGAAAAAGGTGAGCCAGGCCGGGATCGAGCCCGTGACCTCTCGCATCTTTCCGACCGGACGAGCGCTCTGTCGTTGAGCTACTCTGGCTATTGATGGCGATTCTGGTGCGGTTAACAGAAAAGGCTAATATATATTATATATTAGACTGGCGGAAGCACTAGCAGGGAGTGACACCGCAATTCACTGCAGACTAAGATGAGATAATAAAATAACTTTGAGGTTTTATTATCGCGGAACGAACTGGAGGAAGCAAGCTGACGTGGCACCTCGGGTCAAGGGGTGATCAGAGAGAGTGTGACTGCCCCCCACCTTATGGGGGGGGCTGAAAGTCTCATCTCACATCACACCACCTCACCCCGAAGGCGTGAGGTGCCACAACAAGATAGGCAAGCTCGCATCCCAAACCTAAACCCTAGGCAAAAATAGGCAGCAGTTACAGGCCCAATGGGACCTCTCATAGTCCGAAACTACCGCACCACCTGTTCATTGCATTCTGTTGTCTTAATGTTGCACACCACCAGACCGTGATGCGTCTGGTGGCAGGTCGATTGTGGCATTGGCGATGGGCTGCGACCCCATGAAAGGCGGTAACCAGACCGGCCCCTCAGATACCAACCAATACCTGTGCGCGGCCATGGCGTAACGTGGCCAAGCACTACCAGAGGCAAGTGGCAGAGGGGGAGGAATGTGGGAATGGCGCTCTCGTAGGAGTCACAACACTCGTTGTCGATGGCGAAAATGTCGGAGTCGCGCTTGGTGTCTGGTGCGCAAGCACCACCAGACACCACCAGACCAAAGCCAGAGGTAGAATGTTGTCGCGCACGATGAGGTCCAGTGGACATGATCGCTGACCACTGACCGCTGACTGCAGAATCTGCGAACCCAAAATCAGGGTTCCCAAGCGAAAAGCGAGTTTCTCGTAAAAGCAAGCAAATCAAACGATGAAAGGGTCAATTTGGGGTAGATTCTCGCGAGGAAAACGTCGGTCAAGTCAAAAACGTCGTGCGGTAAACCGTTCTCCCGCCAGGAGCGGTGCTGCTGGCCAGATAGTCGAGAGCGCGTTTGGGTGCTTGGTGTGAACGTAACTTTCCGTAAAATTAACTAAATCGAGCGATGAAGAAGTCAAATTTGGGTAAAATTCGACGAGGAAAACGGCGGTGAGGTCAAAAACGTCGTGCGGCAAGCCAAACTTCCGGCAGCGGAGGCGCTGCTGGCCAGAGTGTTGAAGGCGTAAATGTCTGTTGAAAGTTCAGAGATGCGGCGAAATCAAAAACGCCGATACGTAGGGGCGAAGGTCTCGTTAAATTCGGTTGAAGCTGGTCGAAAAATTACAAATTTCCGAGGTATGCGCGGAGGTTACGTGCAGGCTACGTGCGGGTTACGTGCGGGTTACGTGCGGGTTACGTGCGGGTTACGTGCGGGTTACGTGCGTGATCAAAGTTGCCGAGAAAAGGATGCCACACCAAAGATGGTGGACCGATAACCTGACAGAAAAGGCTAATATATGTTATATATTAGACTGGCGGAAGCACTAGCAGGGAGTGACACCGCAATTCACTGCAGACTAAGATGAGATAATAAAATAACTTTGGGGTTTTATTATCGCGGAACGAACTGGCGGAAGCAAGCTGACGTGGCACCTCGGGTCAAGGGGTGATCAGAGAGAGTGTGACTGCCCCCCACCTTATGGGGGGGGCTGAAAGTGTCATCTCACATCAGCGGTACAGAGTACTGACTCCCCACGGTGCCACGTAGGCGGCGAAGAGTGAAACACGAAGGATACAACTTTTCCCCCAATCTGCCGTTGCGGTGCGCTCTCTGTTGGGGCATCGCGCGGCTATGGGCGGCGCGACTGTTGGGGGCGCGCGGCCTGTGCGGCACGATTGTATCCTTCATGACACAACCTCACTCTGAAGTGTCTACGTGGCACAACCACAACCAGCTGCCGGCGTCACACCTGCGCAGTGGAAGCGTGGTAAGAGCCCATAACCTCATGGGGAAACAGAAACTGTACCGCTAGACCAGAAGCCCGAAAAAGGTGAGCCAGGCCGGGATCGAGCCCGTGACCTCTCGCATACCGGACGAGCGCTCGGCCGTTGAGCTACTCTGGCTATTGATGGCGATTCTGGCGCGGTACAGAGTACTGACTCCCCACGGTGCCACGTAGGCGGCGAAGAGTGAAACACGAAGGATACAACTTTTCCCCCAATCTGCCGTTGCGGTGCGCTCTCTGTTGGGGCATCGCGCGGCTATGGGCGGCGCGACTGTTGGGGGCGTGCGGCCTGTGCGGCACGATTGTATTCTTCATGACCCTTGCGGCCTTTACAACACCAGGTTCTTTCCTATTTTTCGTGCAAAGTTCCTGAATGCTGGGTGCCTCCTCTGCAATGCCACTCTCAGGTGGGGCTCCCGTTTCATGTAATATGCATCTTTCCCTTGCATGACGCCTACACATCCTGGACAGTTTTTTCAAAAGTGTCTTCACCCCACGGTGTGGAACCCCGATCCCTTTAAGCACCTTGCCAAAGCCTTCTGGTAAGTATCCCATGAGAGCAAGTTCCTCCGGCCACTCCACCGCATTAAGGAAGGGGGTTCCTCCTGCATTCCTGTGCTCGCCATCCAAGTGTGCTCCAGGGCACTGGTTTCGTTGCTCCACATTATTCCTGCGCCCAACCCACGGGCACAATCGGGGTGGCAACAAACAGTCCCTCTCACTCGGGACTTGCTCAATCATATCCGGGTGCAAGCCCGTTTCTCTGAGCAATTTGGGGGTGATCTTTTTATGCGGGACTACATTTATGAACCATTGAAGCAGCTTGTATTACAGTTTCTCATTATCAAGTTTCTTACTAGCAGGGCATCCCATGCTCTCATTGTCCATGGACATTATGACTACATCTGAGTACTTATCTTTGTAACACCCCTCCCCTGGCATTGTGTAGGGTCCTTTACCCGACCAATAATCATGTGGGATGAAGGGTATGGTCCCCCTTGGGTATTTGAAGATTAACTTAAAACCTTTTCCTGTCCACTTTTTGAGGTTCTTTGGAGACAATGGTAGGATCCAGATTCCCTCGAATCCCTCCGAAGTCCTGGCCGCCTCTACAGTAATCACCCACCTGTAAGAAAACAGAAATTCAGTCACTAGCTTTTCATCGAGTTGGGTACCCCCCGCCGTCGGGTTGTCATAAGAGAACGCTATGGATAGTGGACCGCGATCTCGTGAGCCAGCCAGCGAATTCCATAACCATCCACGTGGACACCTTCCCTAGCCAGCCCGTTCTCTTAAGGTGTTCATTTTCCGAGAAAATGGACCCCGAGAGCCGTGCGCAGCTTAAAGAATTAAAGCAAGATTTTGATGACGATATTATATCTAAACAGACTATCAGGAACTAAACCTTTAAGACAAGTTTTGTGCAAAAAATCATGAAAACCCATCAAATATACCATATTTGTCAATTTCCCGGCAAAGTTTTCTTAGTTTAAGAAATGCCTCTCCAGCTAGGGCAACCAGCGGTCATTTTCCTTATTTCAGGCCATCTCATAAGTCGGAAAATCCAGCCAGCTTTTCTCATCGAGTTGGGTACCCCCCCCCCGAAACGCTGGCTATTTCCTTAACGTCGAGTTTCCTTAAATGTGAGTGATTACTGTAGTCCACGGGACAACGTCTGCATAACACGGCAGATGCTTCCCTTAGAACCAGGGCTCTATATCGGTTTGGGTTTTCGGTATCGATACAATCCGATATCCGAAAAACGGTATCGATAATCGGCAAAATCGATAAATAATCGATTACTTGGACATTTATATGTGATTTGTTATAAATTAAATATGGAACACCAAAACCTGCACAATCGATAGTTAGACATCACAATCCGATAATCGGCGATAAATACGATATATCGATAGTATCGGTTATCGGACATATCGATATAGAGCCTTGCTTAGAACCCCACCATCAAAGGGTGGGTTTCCGTAGACCTTTTTCCCTTTTCCAGTGACACTGTTGACATATGCATCTCTTGCAAGTCCATCCCATCCTATCTTTCCTTTGTGGCAAAAGGGTCTCAGCGCCTCCTTCATTGCTGCCGTGGGAATGCACCTCCTTGATTTGATTCCTGGGTGAGAGTTTACAGGGTTGCAGAAAAGCTCACATCCGTCCTTTCCTAAGCCTCTCTCATCTATGATGATATCTAATAAATCTCTTCTTATTGCATAACAATTCTTCGGGTCACCCGACTCAGTATTACATGCTATAAGTGCCGAGTGGATATCATTGGCCCGTTGTGTGTAATTACTGATCGATGTCTGGGGTGTATCAGTTGTCAGCCTATGCCACTCAATTAACTTCCAGAATTCTTTCTTTTTGATGTACTGTAGGTCTTGGAAATTGTGACAACCATCGTTGTTCATGCCGATGGGTGCAGCGGCTACTGCTACAGTGCCTTTCCTAGTATTTGATAGTCTGTACATGCTAGCTTCTGGAAGGGCAGCAAGCGGTCTGGAGGTTGTTAAGTCATTGTCTATTTCTGCTAAGGGGAAAATTTCGGAGGGTCTGGTGGTGCCACCCCTTGTGTTATTGCCGTCTATTATCAATCTCGGGTCTCCTGCAGTGGCTTTTTTGATAGTCTCTTTTATTTCCTCCTGCTGGTTTTCCCTTAGCTGGTGTAGTTCATTTCCTTCTCCTAGGCAGTTCAGTTGGATATGTGTATAGGTGCATTGTGCTGTTGTGCCGCATTTCTGGCAGGTCGGGCTTTCTCCCATTCCCATCCTGTGTGCTCTATGTGGGGATGCTTGTAAGCCTGTGAGTTCCCTGCACCTATAGGCCGTGAAGTACTTGAATGCAATCTGTGATATATCCTTGATTGGTTTCACATGATTCTCCTCCAATAGTCCGAGTGCCCTGCCTTGTCCATGCATGTCTTTCCATTTTTTGTGGTGGCTCAATCTTTGGAGCCTCCTAATGTGGTTCCTGATGCCTCCTGTTATGGATTGTTCATGAAAGAGGAGGGAAAAATCTAAATCCCCGTCTTCATCGAATCTAAGCTGTCTTCCGTTGTATCTAAATGCCGCTCTTTTGGCCGTTCTATCTACTTTGTCATGGAGCCTATCGTCATTGTGCCCTCTGATCCATTTAATCAGGAGTTTCGCTTGTCCCGTTGTGTTGTAAAATCCTAATTCTTCCAAAATCAGTCTAATGGCTACCAAGTCCCTTCTGTTTGGCTCTTGCATAAGGTCCCTAACATTTAGGGTTCCAGGGTCACGGTTTACAACATTGATAGTTGCCATAGAGTCAATTACATGGGTAAGGGGAACCAAGGTGTTCAGAATTTCATGCTTCCGATCTTGGAGTAACTGTCTGAGACCCAAAATTTCTGCAGTAGTGGAGCTAGGTTTATGGATGTTATCTATGATTCCTGCTGTGGGTGAGGTAATAGGCGTTTCCCTTGGTATGTTATGTTTGCGCATGATTGGTGTTGAGTCTCCCTCCTCAAATCTCATGTATGCTGCTCCGCAACTTGCAAAAGATGAGCTTTTGTAGAGCGATCCGTCACTTGCAAAGTCAAAGCTAACCCTATTGTCTGCTCCGTCATGTGTGCCCTGTTCTTCATCTTCTGATGCACTCGGGCAGCTAAATCCACTGTTATCCGCTGCACATGAGTTGTCGCACCTTGCTCTGAAAAGGTCTTTGAGTCTATTTTCAACATATGCTAAGTATATCTCGGCTCCCGGTCCTTCTCCTGTGTTTATCCTAGCTGTACTATTGGCATTCATTCTCAAAATGTTTTGGTCCACCGGCATTAGGGTTGTACCGGCCTGCAGTATTTGATACTCATTAACTAGTAAAGTCTTCAGTCCTGTTTTGTCCGGTATGTATATGCTGGATTTGACACTGTGACACTCAAAACTGTCACATGTCACTTCCTATGGTAGGCTGGGTGACCGTCACCAGTAGACGGGAAACACCCGTTAGGTATTTATGTATGCCTCTCTTTTATCTATCACACTTTTACCGTTCTGATTCCGTAACCCTTAACTCGGGGTTTATCTCACCAGTTAGATATATATTACCGCCGAACTATATATCTGCCAGGTTTGGCCCCACTTGCGCTTTATTTAGCCACTGCGAGATTGCCACCATGAGTGGCTAAGCTCGGACGCCTGGGATGGAGTGAGGCGCTCCGCGCGTGAGAGTGCCGGCAGTCACGGGTATGGCCTGAATTTTGTGGGTTGATTTACGGCACGCCGCACCGGTTGGAGAACGATTTTCTTACGGGACTTAACGTTGGACTGGTTTACGTTTTCTGGTTGGATCCCACACCGTTGCGTATAGGCCGCCGCTACCACACGACTTCCCGGGATTATTTGATCTCTCACGGCTGCCGTATCGGCGACCCACGCGTTTCTTGGCCGCCCGAAACTGCCGCACATCTCACGTTCCAGTGCCTCACTCCGCCCCTTCAGTCCTTCTCACAATGGTTGCTTCTACTCGAGCCACCGCTAGCATGGCGAATCGCCGACGCGCACTAGCCACGATTTTTGATTCAGCAGCTGCGAGACACGCCAACACTCCAGCCACGCCGCCGGCAGCTCAGCCGGCTGCCAATTCAGCAGGTGTTGCGTTCCTAGCCTCGGTGCGTACGCTTCAGCGGGAGCACTTCGACATGAAGGTCTCCAAGTCCGTTCGTCAAAAGTTATTCGAGGACAAGAACGGGCGATTTTCGGGGACTGAGTGCCACGCGTCCGCACTCTTCGCCAGGATGGTCTCTGCGCCGCAGACGGCATTTGTCACGGAGGACATTGGTTTTGCACCCCTTTTCCTGCTGGACAATGCTACCCTTCCCGTCCGCGTGGAGGCCAACGCCTTGTTGTTCTCCGCGCTTGAGCTCATGGTTGACCCCACGTCACCCGCAGCTGACTGGATGGACTCCTCGCACTCCACCTTCCCGGGCGACGGTAAGCGGGTACTGCTTGAGTTTGCCCGCCGCATGATCCCGGCGGGTGACCCCTTTCAGGGTCAAGCGGACATGTTGAGCATCCGCATCTCTGCGGGCGTGGACCCGCATGACAAAATCAGCGACTTCAACGCCGCTCTGGAGGCTGCGAGGACGCGGGCGACACTCCACGATGAGGACGTGAATGCGCTGTTCATCAAGTCCCTCGACACCGTCTTCTACCAGCCGGTGGTGTCGCGGTTGCTTCTCCACGATCAACGAGCCGCTCACGACCTCCTCACGATTCAACAATGGGTGCGTGAATGCTACTCCGAGCACGTGCGGGCGGGCACCGCCACGGCGTCCGCACACCGCTAGGAAGGAGGCTGCTGATCTTCTGCTGGAAGCCTGCAAGTGCTTTCAGGAGGCGCACAAGGCGGGCACTTTTGAGCAGGTCGCCAGCTTCAATCACCACTGGAAGAAAGAAGAAGACTTTCTGGCTGGTGAGCTGAAGCCGGTGTATGGGGGGCCAGCGGATGCTGTCCCGAAAACGGGTGCAGCGGCGGAGGCCAAGAATGCGGCCAGAAAGCGGGAGGAGGTGGCGAGGCAGCAGGCGGCGGCGAAGGAGGCAGCCACAAAGAAGGCTGCAGCGACAAGAAAGCAGCAGCGGAGGCAGCCAAGGTTGCAGCGAAGAAGGCAGAGCAGCAGGCGAAGGCAAAGGCAGCAGCGGAGGCAAAGGCAGCAGCGGCGGCTGCTCAGAAGAAGGCAACAGCAGCTGCTGCTGAGAAGGCAGCGAAGGAGGCAGCAGCAGCTGCTGCTGCTCAGAAGGCAGGGAAGAAGGCCAAGGCAGGGAAGGTGGCAGGGACGAAGAGGAGTGCGGATGAGGCAGCAGCAACTACCACGAGAACCAGATCCAAGAGGCAGGGTGGTCCCCGTGGGGTTCCGGTGGGGTCGCAAGAGACCTTGCCAACACCCATTGCTACTGCTACGGAGGAGGCAGGGTGGGAGGAGGATATGTTTTCTCCGTTGGAGCCCCTGAATCTGTGGCAAGGCACGCCATCGGAGGAAACCAGGTCGGTGGACGGGGTGAGCGTCGGCAGGGGGGAGGGGGCGGCAGGCCTGATGGAACTGGTGTCACAGGCGGAGGTCGTGACACCAAGTCAGGAAATACTGCGGGAGATCGCTGACGTGAAAGCAAAGCCGCAACTTGCTAAACTGAAGCGAGAGTTGGCAGAGCTAGAAACACAGCCTGAACCCGAACCACCTGTCGTCGCCCATGCGAAACCCGCCGAATCCGCGGCGACGATTGCTGCCGAATCCGCGCCGACGGTTGCTGCCGAGACACCGCCGCCGATTGCTGCCGATACTGCGCCGCCGGTAGCGTCTGAGCCTCCCGTGGCTGGTATGGGCTTTGGCGTGGCTCCGATGCCGGTGGCGTGGTATCCGACTGGGAACCCCTTTCCTTCTCAGGGACCGGCTGGCAACAACCCTCTGGTTCAGCTTGCGCAGTTGCAAGGATTGGGGCTTGGACAGCAATATGCGAGCCCCTTTCTGGGGGGAAGCATGAACAGCCTGATGTTGCAGGCGCAACCGC
Organism: Cymbomonas tetramitiformis; assembly: GCA_001247695.2. Classification (NCBI taxonomy): domain Eukaryota; kingdom Viridiplantae; phylum Chlorophyta; class Pyramimonadophyceae; order Pyramimonadales; family Pyramimonadaceae; genus Cymbomonas; species Cymbomonas tetramitiformis. The sequence goes on from LGRX02028460.1 coordinate 32,984, forward strand.
ACGGGGTGGAGCCAACCATGTCCGTCACCATGTCTGTGAACCAGGTGCAAATGTTGCGTGCTGCTATGCTGGGCGGCAACCAAGGAGGTGGCCAGCCTAATCTAAGCCATGCGAGCCTGAATTTTGATGAGTTTTGCAATGTGCTGGGGCCACACTTTGGGCGGCGGTAGGTAGGACATAATGTGTTTGTTACGTATTGTTAATGTTATTTTAGAGTATTGCTAGCTAGTGTTGGTGTGCTTTCATGCTTGCAATATTCATGCACATGGTTGCATGCATGCATGGTGTGCTTTCATGCTTGCATTCATTCTTGCAATATATTGTGGCATGTTGATAACTTTCTACATGTTATAATTGCCGAACACCACGGTTCGAACGTGCACACACTTGATTCCGATGTTATTATGAATAATTCCTCTAGCACCCGCGCACTGAAAATGGCCTGTCCAGGCCCCAGAAACAGCCATTTTCGCCCCCGGCGAGCACCCAAATAAAATTTTCTCATTATTTCTTCGACAAAGTGTTTAGTGAGGGTCCCCAAAAGATCCCACGAACTTCAAACACGCGATCCCGATCTTATATCCAATTCCTCTAGCACCCGCGCACTCAAAATGGCCTGTCCAGGCCCCAGAAACAGCCATTTTCGCCCCCGGCGAGCACCCAAATAAAATTTTCTCATTATTTCTTCGACAAAGTGTTTAGTGAGGGTCCCCAAAAGATCCCACGAACTTCAAACACGCGATCCCGATCTTATATCCAATTCCTCTAGCACCCGCGCACTCAAAATGGCCTGTCCAGGCCCCAGAAACAGCCATTTTCGCCCCCGGCGAGCACCCAAATAAAATTTTCTCATTATTTCTTCGACAAAGTGTTTAGTGAGGGTCCCCAAAAGATCCCACGAACTTCAAACACGCGATCCCGATCTTATATCCAATTCCTCTAGCACCCGCGCACTCAAAATGGCCTGTCCAGGCCCCAGAAACAGCCATTTTGGCCCCCGGCGAGCACCCAAATTAAAATTTCTCATCATTTCTTCCACTAAGTAGTTCGTGATGGTCCTTGAAAGGTCCCACGAACTTCAAACGCGTGATTTGGTCACCTAACTGAAATCCTCTAGCCCCCGCGCACGCAAAATGGTCCGCTCAGGCCCCAGAAACAGCCATTTTGGCCCCCGGCGAGCACCCAAAAAAAATATTCTCATCATTTCTTCCACTAAGTTGCCCGTGATGGTCCTTGAAAGGTCCCACGAACTTCAAACGCGCGATTTGGTCACCTAACTGAAATCCTCTAGCCCCCGCCCACTCAAAATGGCCCGAAAACAGCGTTTTTGCCCCCCGGCGAGCACCCAAAAAAAAAACCAAAATTTTTTCCTCACGGGGTCTTATTATTGCCCTAATAAGGCCTAGTAACTCTCCAAACATCATAAAACCTCCATTTAGATCGATTATGCATTTTCTTGCCGAACTTTTTGCGACGGCTCGCCTGCATTCGGGCAAGTCGACCTTCGGGTCAGCCACGGTGGACTTCTTGGGCTACCGCATCGGCTATAACACCATTGGCGCGCAGGATATCAAGTGCAAGGCCATCCAAGAGCTGCCCAAGCCCGAGGATAAAACTGGAGTGCGCTCCATCCTTGGACTCATGAACTATTACAAAGGTCTGGTGGGGGAGCCCATGCGGACCCAACTACTCAGAGATGGCACGACCATTGAACGACCTGCTCAGAAAGGAAGTGTTGGATGTCAAGGAAGCTTGGGGGAAGGAGCAGGACCAGGCATTGCAGGCATTGAAGGACGCCCTATGTTCGGGGAAATGTTTGAAGCCCATTGATTACAGCAGGCCCATCTTCCTCTACACGGACTGGAGCAACCATGGCATTGGCGCAGTGCTGGGTCAGAAGGACGAGAATGGCGTAGAGCACATCTGTGTGGTCATCAGCCGCTCGCTGTCGAAGACCGAGAGACAGTACGCGAGCTTCCAGGGTGAGATGCTGGCAGTGGTGTGGGCAATCCGCACATTACGACAGTACCTGCACGGGATCCACTTCACGCTGATTACCGACCATTCGCCGCTCACAACACTCATGGAGAAGGGGGACCTACAGGGTCAACACCTACGCTGGGCCATCAGCCTCCAGGAGTTTGAGTTCACGGTCCAGTACCGACCAGGTCCGAAGAATGAGAACGCGGATGTGCCATCCAGGTACCCACTGCCCAGCACCGCAGACGAGACTGGTGCCCGTTTGGACCGTGAAGGGGACCGAGCCAGGCTATTTAATTTAGAATATTTTTTCATAAGTTTAGAATACCCCATTTTATCGTTAATTTAGAATAAGTTTTCTTTATGTCATCCGGCTATGACCGGTGCATGCATCCATGACGTTGTACCTGTACCTGTTGAGCTATCCCCATGCCATGCGAAATATTACACTGAAGAGTTGTCTTGCCGTGATGTCCATATGTCCGAATGGAACCAAAAACCGTTCGATTAAAATCGAACGGTTTTTGGTTCCATTCGGAAAGATTCACGGCCGTGAATCTAAAAGTCACGGCCGTGATTAACGACTCTTTACGCATAATGACTTTTATTATTTGCCATCTTTGCCACAATAGACACTCACGGCGTGTTCTGCTTGACAAAAAGTAAGTAACTTGAAGCCTTGAGCTTCAACTTACTGAAAGATATGTATCTTGGCAGTATGTGTGCCAAGTTTCGTGCTCTAGGACGCACGGGAAGCCCTCGGCTGTTTGGCATCTTTGGGTTTGGGTGTCACGTTCGAACCCAAACCCAAAACATCTGCCTTAGAAATAGATTGCGCGTTTCGCGCACAAGTAACTTGAAGCCTTGAGCTTCTGGTAACTTAAATATATGTACCATGGTAGTATTCGTGCCAAGTTTCGTGCGTTAGGACGCACGGGAAGCCCTCGGCTGTTTGGCATCTTTGGGTTTGGGTGTCACCTTCGAACCCAAACCCAAAGGCAAAGGCATAGGACAGTTTCGTAGATTCTGTCCCGATGCCTTTGCAACCTCGCTTGCTAACTCATATTACAATGAATATTCAACATTCAAGCGTTGGATACCCCACGCCAACGGGAAGCGCTCGGCTGATTTGTTATTTGGGTATGCGCACCCAAATGACAAAAAACGCATCTTTGAAACTCGTTAGTTTCAAAGATGCGTGGCCGATGCCTTCGTGCTTATGTGTGTTAATCCATATGAAATATTCCATGGAATAAATGTGAATATCCCGCACAAACGGGAAGCGCTCGGCCGTTTTGTAAAATTAGGGTGCACCCAAAATACAAAACGCATCTTTGAAACTCGGAAGTTTCAAAGATGCTTGCCGGTCGCGTGCAGCGGTAAAAGGCAAGTCAAAGGGTTTAGAATCTAGAAGAAGTACAGGGGCCTTTTTTCAAGCAGGACACGCCGTGAGTGTCTATTACAACGGCGCCCACCATTATCACAAGCGAGACAAACCTTCTTAAAGCTTTTTGGAGGCTTCCTCATGATGGCACCAGCGGGAACGAGAGCGTTTGACCTGTGTGCACATTATTTGAACACGAGTCGTGAAAAGGACCACCGGTCATAGCCGGATGACATCAAGAAAACTTATTCTAAATTAACGATGAAACGGGTTACTCTAAGATTAAGAAAACTTATTCTATATTAATTATTTTTCCACCGAGCCAGGGAAGCGGGGCGTGCCGAGAGGCTAACGCGCTGCTTCACAGACACCATTTGCTTGGAAGTGACCATTTGCTGGAGCCACCACTTGGTCCCGAAGTAAGCCCAGAAGCCCAGGTGGCCAACTACTGCGAGAACATGGTCAGGGAGCAGCTGGGGACCAGCGCAGTCCATCGACTGTTTGACTTGCACTACCAAGAAGAGCTGGAGTGCAACAAGGGGCGGGGTCATGTTTGACACTGACCACCCGGAAGTGGCCAGGTGCTCGGGCAGGTTGACTCGAGTCGCCTGGGATGCCCTCAGCCAGGTCCGGCCAATCAGGGGTATGCATTCTGGAGGCTCACCGGCGATATACGGCGACGAGACCATGGAGGGTGGCAAGCTCAAAGTGCCGAAGAAGATCGACACGAGAGTGATTGACAAGAGCTTCTTCCGGGAAGCCAGAGAAGAGGGCGTGGTCTGCTACGAGCCGTGTGGGGGCCTGTGTGCTGGACTAGAGATGCTCTTGCGCTGCGGAGTTAAGGTCAACAAGTACCTCTACCAGGACATCTCGAAGTCCAGCCAGACGGTAGCCAGGGCCAGGTGCATGGCGCTCAGTCGCCGTCATCCTATATTTGTCAATTTCCCGGCAAAGTTTTCTTAGTTTAAGAAATGCCTCTCCAGCTAGGCAGCCAGCGGTCATTTTCCTTATTTCAGGCCATCTCATAAGTCGGAAAATCCAGCCAGCTTTTCTCATCGAGTTGGGTACCCCCCCCCCCCGAAACGCTGGCTATTTCCTTAACGTCGAGTTTCCTTAAATGTGAGTGATTACTGTATTACGCGAAACTGCGGAAGCCATTGCGAGTTTCACCATAAAATCGATATCTCGGGATACGCTCGTCGAAGGATTCCTTCGCCAGACGTTTGACCGCGTCGAGGAACAGTGCCCCTGCCGATTGGGCAGCCGGTGCAGCCGCAACCGTAGGTGTGGCCGGTGTGGTTGCATGCCTGGCTGCGGCATCGTCGAAAATGGTAACTAGCTAGGGAGCGGCGTGCGGCCGCAGTGTGTGATCTTGTAGAGGTACCCATGATGAAATGACTGCAGAGACAGGGTGAGGTGGATACTGCGAGGCGAGGCTAACGGTGTGGGCGACGGCTTGCGAGTTGCGGCGGGTCGTCGAGGATAAATCGGGGAAACAGCAAATTTCACGCGGTCGTGTGGGACGAAAGGACGTGATCCATGTCGGACGGCGTACTAGCGACCAGAAACAACAAAATCCAGCCCAACGATACTGCACGGAAAATAAGCTGCCGAACGCGCACCCCAATCATGTCCAATCAACCGCGCGTCCGTAACTGAGCCATACCGCCCATACCGAAAACCTCTTTAACGCGGGTCCCTCACCCTATCTCAAGCGTCGGTGTTTAGCCAATCATGGCCAAAGTCGCAGTGTAAAATTAAGCGTGCGTGGTACCAAACCTGCTGAATATATCAGCTGGACTGTATATTCGATGTGATAGAGATAATCAGAATAGATAACCGGTGAGAATACTCAGTCTTCCCGTTATATGTTCGGGGTCTAGGGTTCCGGGACCGGTGACAGTCATACACCCTAACTATAGGAATGACAGTCGGGGCGTCACTTCCAGCACCTTTAGAGCACTCTCCATAGAGCACGCTTTTGTCACCTTGCAGCAAAACACCCCTGCACCTTCCACAAAGTCCCCCACTCGATACACCGAGTTTGGTGGGCATTGAAGGGTTGAGGGACCTCGCCCAAGTCCCCAATATGGACGCTAATACTTCATAAAGAGGCGTGAGTGTAATGTACCTTAGGCGCCACCGCCGCGTTGACCTCCGCCGCGAGGTCGTCCAGCCGCTGCAGGATGTCGTCACCGGACGTCTCCGCCACCGGCGTCACCGCGTTAACGGAGAAGCCGTAGGCCGACACGTCGACGCCCCCCACAACACCTCCGCACAGCACCGCTGGCGGACCGTACGCCGTCGCCGCGCGGGCAAAAGCCTCAGCACCATCATCTGCCGCCTCCTGGAAGAGAGCACACATGGCTAGCGCATGGACTCCCTCTGCATCCTCCTCGTCGATGGGTACGCTGAAAGCCGCGGCGGAAGTAGGGGAATGTTGGCGACCGCCAAGAGGGCAGTCGCGGTAGAAGTGGTAAAGATCCTTACCAGTCTTTTTGCAGCGGGTACACAGCGGCTTAGCCCGCTGCTCGTCACGATCGTAGCCCACTGCCGGTGGGGATTGGACCCCCATGCGGAAGCCCCGCTGCGACTGCCCGCGCTGCTGCTGCTGCCGGCGCTGTCCGTGCTGCCGCTGCGGCGGGTCCTGCTGCCGCTGCACCACCGGCGGAGCCGCTTCGTACCTTTGCTGAACCAGCGCGGTCAGCTCGTTGATCTTGTCCAGCAGCGCCTGGTGCTCGCTGCTGGTGAGCAGGGCCGACGTGTCACCACCTGCGGGCTTGGCCAGGAAGGCCTTCCCGACGTCCGTCTGCGCCCATGCCTGGTAAATCTCGACGACCAAAGAGCGCAAGGCCACAAGGGAAACCGACGCGAGGTCGGCCACCATGGGGTAACGCACCTTGACCGCGGCGTAGAACACCGGGTCAAGCCTGCTGTACAGGCTGAGCTTCCTGGTGGCCTCGGTGGGTGTCCAGTCGGCCGCCTTGTTATCCCGCACCAAACGTTGTTCCCGAGCCAAAATCGGCTGCGGGTCAACGTTCGCGGGATAACCAAGCGCGGCATGCTCTTGCTGGAAGGACTCCCGCAACGCCACCGGTACGCTGCGCTTCACGATGTCCGCAAAAGGAGTACATCGAAAACGGCGTGGTGTATGATTTTCCGATGGCAGACGGCAGGCGCTGCTGGACAAAATCAAAATCCGTCTGGACAAAATCAAAATCCGTTTGACATGCTTCACGATGTCCACCAGCGCACGCCGTCCATCTCGGTCGGCAGACGCGTCCGTACCCGTAAGCCAGGCGTGGGCGTTGCTGTGCTTCTCGATGATAAGCCCAAGCACGTCGTACAGCAGGGCGTTCACCTTGCTCACCGCCAGAGCCTGGGGGTCGTCAAGGTCGAACGAGACGAGGTCCAGCCCAGCGGACTCAAACTCCGTACGTAGCTGAACCACCACGTCGGAGAGGAGACCCGCGTCAGTCGTGCCGCTGAAATGATGCTTCTTGTCGCCAAGGATATCCTCGCGGATACCCTTGGCCCATGTCCGATGGAGCCGCCCTTTGTAGACCTCGTCCACAAGCTTGGACTGCTCCTGCAGGTACTTCCTCGTCGCAACGTCGGCGTCGGTGTTGGAAGTAGGGTCGGGGTTCGTAACAGCCGGTGATCTAGCCGTCGGTGTGTTGCGAACCGCGTCAGTCAGCCTCAACGAGGCGTCAATGTCGGAGTCCCTCGTGAGGGACCTCTTCGCACGTGTGTGAACAACCATAATTCTGGAAGCCTGGTGGGAGGTGGTACGCTGGGGCGCGTAAGGGTAATGGCGTGGGGAAAATGCGACGTCACAGTTACGCAAGGAGCGGTAGAGCCATGCGAGCGAGGGGCACTGGAAGACGTCGTCGAGGTCGAAGGTGTTGCAGACACCAGCCCAAGAAGCGGTAGCATGCTGGGCCAAGGCAAGAACTATACCGTAAAAGGACATTGCGCCAACGAAGCCCGGTCCAGGTCGAATCCCCATAGCGGCGGCTCAAAGACGCACTTACAAACTGCTCATCTCAAACTTCCCACTCGTACCCAAACGCGCCGTTGCGCACCACCTCTCAAAGCGGTTGTTTTAGCCAATCATGGCCAAATTAGCTGTGGAATATAGCGTGGAATGGGTCCACGACCTACTGGAATATCCCGGTTCAAGATATCAGACAGTCAGTGAACCAATATAGATAAACTCCCATAAGAAATAAACCCTAAGCTAGATATACCCGGAACGGTCACGGAGTCGGAACGGTCTCGAGTCTAGCTACCTGTGACACTCGGTGTGTCACAGCACAGGCTTACGGATCAGTCACGGTCCAGTGTTGGCTACCTAGGAATCTGTCATAGGGGCCTGCACCGGGACTCCCGGTCAGGGCTGCCTATACAGATTTCAGCATATATCACCAGAATTTCAGCCTATATGCGAGCTGAGTTTACACCTATATATCACCCGAATTTCAGCCTATATGTGAACCGGAGTTCAGCCGATAGATCACCTGAATTTCAGCTTATATGCACGCTAGAACCCAACCTATATGCGAGCCGAATCTCAGTCTATATGTGACCGAGAACCCAACCTATATAACCTGGAATTCAGCATCTATGTGAGGTGAACTTTAGCCTATATCTGAGCTACATTTTAGCCAATATACGAGCCAGATTTCAGCCTATACGAGAGCTACATTTCAGCCCATATATTACCTGAATTTCAGCCTATATGTGACCTAGAATCCAACCTATATAAGAGTTGAAATTTAGTTGTATCGCAACCTATATATTAACTCCTATGCTAGCATGGGTTTCATTACCTCTTTGGTCGACATACCATTCGAACTTTGTCATACCATTGTTTTCGCTGAAAGACCCTACATATATTTGGCGGTGGTCCTCATGCGGTCCATTCGACATACCCACCAAGGCCATTGGGGGTCCCTAGAGGGGTATTATGGGGCTAAAATTCAAGGAATATGTCAATTAATCTTACCCCGTTTCCGGGGTAAATACCAGCGTAGGAGTTAATTAGATTTTAGCCTATATATATATGGGCTAGAGTTCAGCCTATATATGAGCTGGATTTCAGCCTATATGCGAGTTGGATTTCACCCTATATATCCCC
>LGRX02028460.1:41507-122964 GCA_001247695.2 Cymbomonas tetramitiformis
CCCTTTCTCCCCCCTTTTTCTTCTTTTCCTTTTTCTTCCTCTCTTTTTTCCCCCTTTTCCCTTTTTTTTCTCCCCCCTTACGATTTTTCCACAGCGGGCCTACGGCCCGCTGTCATTCCCCCCAAAAAACGCTTCGCATTCCCCCCTGTGCACACGGTTTAATCACCATACGATAGCTTGATTTAAGGACGGGACTGACGTGAGTCGACGGGACTCAGACTATCGAATGTACCAATCGAATGTTATATTCGTTTGGTGATCCACGCAACAGACGTGACTAGCAAGTTTCGCACGGCAGGTAGGAGATCGCTCATCCTACAGTGAACAGTCGCATATTTTAGATGAAACAGAAGCTAGCATGCATACGCTAGTCATACGATACACTATTCAATAGTCTCTGCAGCTAGCAATGTTCGTATTTTCAAGCTTCGTTCCCGGGATGCCGAGTTGTTCATATGGATGATTTGAAACCCTGCCCATGAAAAGCCCGATCCCGTGACTTCAGCACATCCGTGGATGGGCCCTACTTCAGCAAGGGGTGTGCGTATTTGCCGCTCGCGGCTGTAAAGCAAGTTAAAACTTTAGATATCGTATACAGACATGTTTCGTGTATTTCGCGTTGACAAAGCGAGTGCGTCAGACCTGCAGAAACCTTTAAACCCTGGCCTTGACGATCTGCGGTCGGAGGAGCTTAACGAAGCCTTGCCGTTATCCAGCGGCCCGCTAGGGCCCTCTAGAACAACCAGCGTTAACCCTCTGCACTGGGATGATGTCCACACTTCGGAAGAGTCGTCTGTTCGGCGCCCATTTTCTACGAGGCCACCGGTGTGGCAACTTGAGGAAGGCAAGCCCCTCTGCACTATGGCTAGTGAGCTACATTAACCACTTCCCTCCAAAGTAGCGTCGCTTTCTCTCGGCGTTTACAGTTCTTGCACGGGTGTTGGGATAGATTTTCTCGGTTTGAAGAGAACTGAGGGGACCTTGCTATTCCAACGGAGTCTAGTCGCAACGCGTGCTTTTTTATGCATGCCTTGCCGCTTGTAGTGGAACTCAGTTCACGCAAGAAAGAACTGCGTAGACAGGAGAGAGAGAGTTTGTGTGTGGGTGTGTATCCATGCTGCTTTGCATTGGTTTAGGTGTGTGTGTCGGTGGTATCTTGGCACAACCCCGTCCTGTTCTTGAATGCTTGTTACATCCACTGGCATATTGATGGGCTGGCTTTCGTCAGAGGGCCTCATGCCGCTCAGTGTGTGTGTGTGTGTCTTGCTTGGGGTATCCATCACTTGTGTCGTGTGGCTTGTATAGCAGTGTTCAGGCTTCTTTTGGCCAGGCCCACGTCTCACCGGATGGAAACGGGTAAAGGTTGGGGGCAAATCCATCCCTTGCCTAAATAATTGGGGTCTGTATCGCAGTCTTTTGCATGTTGAATGCATGAGTTGTTGGACACCGAGCAAGCTCTTTCTTGTTGTGATTTGCTTGATGTGCTGGCTGGGGCTTGGGGCGCTCCTCGCGTCTCTAAATGTGTGCGTGCGTGCGTACATATACTTCGTACATACACACATATAAACATACAGTGGTTTCTCGCAGCTGACCAAGGGCACTCCGTGCAGATCCCGATGGCTCGTTGCTGTTCCACGACGAGGAGAGCATCGCCGACCTTGCGCACACGGACAACTGGTTCCCTGTTCCAAGTGGTCCCGAGGCCGAGTTAGGCGCGCTGCGGGCGAAGGTATGCCGCGCAAACTTTGGCCTCCTTTTACAACCGAGGCCGCGCAACGCAACGTCTAAAGCTACCAACCTTCTGCTGAACTAGCGCACGCTCGTCGCAGCGTCCGAGCCTTGGCATCCGGGCTTGGTTCCATCATTCATTGCATAGAGGAGTTCAGCACCCTTATCTATTAGTGCGCCCTGCTTGCAGGACCTGGTTTTCAACTATCTGGCAAGCTGCGCCCTGGTAGCGCTCGTTTGGGCCACGTGTTTGAGCGGTTGGTACTACAGCACGCTCGAGCTGGGTGAGCTGGGAACCGCTGTAAATCTGACCATGTTCGGGATGATGCCGCTGAGCGCCCTGTTCGTCGCGCCGCTTCTTATCGCGCGAATCGGATCCCAGAAGGCTTTGGCCGCCGGCTGCCTGCTATGCAGCTTCTCCGTTTGGCCCTTCATTTATGGTACGTGCGCGTCTCACAACTTCCTGCGTGTGCATTTGCAAGGCGCTACAATGGCAGGCACACTTTTTCTCGCGCGGGTGACAGCGCCTAGAGCTTGTGCTCTGAAGGTAGCACAGGCCAGCGTTGCCGTGTGTTACGGGAAATGCACGCAGGATAGGTCAAACTTTCTCGAAAACTCTTGGCCAGTCAACAGTCTCCCCTTCGCTACAGGCCTTCACCTACTGTGGCTAGACCCTTGTGCAGCCGATCGATGCCCAATGCACAACACGGAGCATCTCAGAGCTTCGCACACCAGACCGCCCCGCGCCGGGGAGTTCCCAGGAGAGTGATGCTCGTGCACAGTGCAATGTCGCAGCGCGAGCGGCTCCACGGCAGAGGGGAGCCTTATCACAGCCGGGATGGTATATGGTGGCTGACTTGCGGGATGCAGGTGCCGAATGCGGCAACGATGGGCTGCGACGCTGTTCCTTCGCGCTCTTCAGGGACTATCCGTTCGACGGGGAGGCCTCCTCCATCGAAGACTTCCGAGATGCGGTGATTGACGACCCTTTGGCTTGGCCGGGTGTTCCCTTCGAGAGCGCGGCTCGAGACGGTTGCAAGCTGCCCCTGTAGCTTTCCTGGACAGCTAGATATATAGAGTCGTTTCAACTGTACTGCGCGTCGCATCAAAACCACCGTGACGACCACTCCCACACTATGGTGCTGCCTTCCTGCTAGTGTAGCCTCTAAATGCCAGTTCCGCGCAGGTGGCATGGACGCTCGGTGTGCCTGGAGCCGTCGCAGGCGGGCTTGGTCAAGGCATCTTTTGGGTTGCCCAGGTAAGCCCCTTCTGCCAAAGACTACTGAACGCGACTTTGGCACTCCATTTATCACAAGTCGAGGAGCATTCCGTTGAGGCCGGGAGCTCCGTCAAGGGTGAGGTTGTTAAGCGAGCTGGGTTCGTCCATGCTGCGTAACCTTCTGCAAAATGGCGCTGTTCTACATAACTGCACTACTGAACTTTTCAGCACAGAAAATCGTGTTCCCTACATCAGTTAAGTACGAAGCCTGCAAGGTTCAGAGTGTAGGACGTATTTTAGCACAATCAATGCGATCGGCGTTTTAGCGCTTTGCAAAACTTATCAGCAGTCCGCCACACCGCAGCGCCACACCACACCGGCATACATCATAATGCCCTCGGCTAGCCTAGTTGCCTCCAGGATGGCACCGGCAGGCAAGTTGCGTGGTTCGGATGGCGCGGTCTGATGTTGTGTGCTCGGGCGTCTGCAGGGCAGCTTCATGCTTCAGAGTGCATGTGGCTACGCTATCAACGCCGACGCTGATCAATCTACGGCCACCGCAAAGTTCAATGCGATCTTCATCGTCACGGTGGCTGCGTGCACGAGCTGTGCTTTCGTCATCTTTGGCACTAGTATTCAAGTCTTTGGTGCGGCCCAATCAATCCGCTCCGCCCAGCACACATGTCAGCTTCAGACTCCGAATGATGCCACAAGGGCGGGCAGGGAGGGGGCATTTTTGATGGAGGCGCACACGCTGCTACTCGTGAGAGCTGGTGGGAGGGGCTTGGAGGGGTGCAGGCCGAGCTCCATTGGAGGTGATCCTTTTTGGAAGTGCAGTGATCGCAGCGGGCGCCAGTGTAGTACTAGTGGCGCTGTCCAATGTGGCTGAATCCAAGTTTGATCTTGCCAAAGTACCTCTTCCTGCCGTCCCCTTTGCCACGTGGCCCTCTCTGTGGTCTGACGCACGAAGGCCAGAGTGCAGGCATGGTAGCAGTCATCGTGACATGAGCACTGACAAATGTGGTGGTGGTCACCATGTCTGCGCGAGTGCACACGCGATTGGGAAAAAGAAAAAAAATGTAGTGGAACCTGTATAAGCTGTAACTGTCCGCCGTCCGCCATTCGTTGCGTTAGCTATCTGCCCATGGATCAGCTATCTGCCCTTAAATCGGCCGTCTGCCATTGATTTGGCCATCTGATGGTGTGTTGCCCATCTGGTGACGTGCAGCCGAAGGCATTAGCTTGGGATAGATCCGTGTCTTACGGCACATTGGCACCCAGTCGGCCCATGACACCGCATGGCCCTCCAAGCACAACTTTGACAGATTCTGATCTCCAGCTTCAGCCCGAGGTGCGTTCCGTGTGCACCTAGGACAGATTCTGAGTCTTTGAGATCAGCGCTGGTACAGCGTAGTTGCAGGGGGGGAGGGCATGATGCTGCGTCGTGGGTGCGCCACGTGTTTTTTCTCACTCGTGCCAATTACTAGCATGGTGGAAGGCTGAGAGGGCGATACTTGCTCAGCGTGAAAAAATCCGAGTGTCTGTGGGGGCACCACAGAGAATTAGGAGGTTGGTGGGGAGGGGCTCTCCCCTCCGATGAGCCAATTGAGGACTTCAATTGGGTGATTGGATTTTGAGCAACTACCGCATGGCACTTGTGGGACCGGGACGCCGGACTTGACAGTCAGGCAAATAGGGACTCTCATGTCAGGTGTAGCGCTGGTGTGTAGGGTCTCGTACTGATGCTGGCATAACGCTGGCTTAGAGAACCCGCCCTGACACGTCTTGTCACCACCTCAGTGCTCGATTTTCTTCTTGCGCCAAACGCCGGCGTGGCGTGAGACGCTCGGAGGCCACGAGGTTCAGCTTGGCGCCGGTGTGGCGTGAGACGCTCGGAGGCCACGAGGTTCAGCTTGGCGCCGGTGTGGCGTGAGACGCTCGGAGGCCACGAGGTTCAGCTTGGCGCCGGCGTGGCGTGAGACGCTCGGAGGCCACGAGGTTCAGCTTGGCGCCGGCGTGGCGTGAGACGCTCGGAGGCCACGAGGTTCAGCTTGGCGCCGGCGTGGCGTGAGACGCTCGGAGGCCGCAAGGCTCGGCTTGGCAGGTGCATTTAAGATATATCCTTGGTGTGGACTCTACAGGCAGGTGGCGTGGGGGTGACGCTCAAAGTGTTTCGGCAGATGGCAGATCTCGGATTTCATGGCAGGAACGAGATACGGTGTCTGGGTTCATGCATAACGGCCTGCGCTTGCGGTCAGTGGTTGCTGTGATGACACGTGATTCATTGGTGTAACGCCAACGTGGCAGGAGGAAGCAAGTGCACAGAAGGAGCGTGTGCGCCATATTCAATTCGCAGGCGCGCTGCAGGTTCGTAATATCTGGCAGCACATGTTGGCGCCTGGTGCCCGCCTTTGAGGGTGACTCTTCAGGGCGCTAGGTTAGGTTCGGGTGTCCCTTATGAGGAGATCCTTTCCTGTCCGACCGCCCCGTGGGCTTGCCCTCGGCTCTGCCTGGACTCTCCCTTGACTCCCTCCCTGGTACCTTGGCTGTTGCACGTCGTGTGTCGTCTGCAGGCGCCCAGGGCTCGAGAATCTCGACTGCTGACTGGACTGGGCCATGTTTGTGGGGGGAGAGGGTTCATGATGGCATACAGAGTCATCCGCTTTTTTTGAAGGTAGCCGCATTCCCCTAAGCCCCTCCGGCGCGCCCTGGAACACCGTGTCTGACAGCGTGTTCGCATTGCCCCCGTGCAGCATGGCCCTACCCCTCCTCTCTTATCAGCAGCCCCGTGCAGCATGGCCCTACCCCTCCTCTCCCATCAGCAGCCCCGCGCAGCATGGCCCTACCCCTCCACTCCCGGCAACCTTGCTTTGCATGATGCTGCTCGTTTCTTAAAAACACATAGAAGGAGGTACAAGGGGCCACCCTTCAGAGAACGTGGCCAGCCTTTTTGTGCTGCAGGCAATGCGCCATGCGGTTGCCACGTCCCCACAGTGGAAGGCCACCTTTGTGGCTGGTCACATGGGTACATTTCCAGGATAGCGTCGAAGTCCCTTCTTTGGCCCGTCATCAGTACTCGGAGGGCCGGAACCTTTTCCCTCCAGCATCATTGGTATCAATGCGCAGCGTCTTCCCACGGCGGATCCACCTTTCTAATAGTGGTCACCTTATGCCTACCTTATGCCCACCTTGTCCCACCACAGCTGGCGCCCTGAGGAGAAGTGCGGTGCGGAGCCTCCTGGCCCCTACGATTTGGTCTCAAAGCACATCTCCCCGTGCTACGAGCATGGCACAGTCCTTGTGGTGTCCCCAGCTTGCCAGCAGACCCGGTGTCTGGGGGAGGGTGCAGATGCTTCCCGTCAACGCCACCTCTGGCCTCTGCCTGGCGCTACTGATAACCCTACTTCGACATCGGCTAATCAACCACTACTTAGGTGCGCTCCCGGCGTTGCCTGAGCAGGTACCGGAAAGCCCAGATCCCTGTTTGACGCATCGGGACTGCGGGGAACCGCGCGCCTGCCTTCCCGGGCGGTCTCGTTGGCCACCTCCTCGAGCTGCGCCTGACGTGTCCAAGGTGGCGGTCTGAAGGAAGGCTCTGGAGGGTGGTTCCCCAGGGGAGAAGGCGTACCCTTTCATCTTGGCGGTGTACTTCGCTGCTGTCTGTGCTGCGCCCCCCACCGCAGTCGCTCTGATGCGGCATTTCAAAAACGGGAGGCTCACCTGCTTGTTCCAGGGTGTGTGCATTTCTCTCGGCGCAACCCTTTAACCCGCACCGCGCGAACTCAGCCGTGGGATCAAACTCTTCGATCGAGCGCTCTTCACAGAACACAGCAGATGGCGGGTGGCAGGCACCAGGCACCAAGCGTGCCAAGCAGCGGATTTTCCACCTGCGGACATGTTATAGGGTTGGAAGTTGGGCAAGTGACGGCAGTTCCCGGGCTTGCTGCTGCTCACTTGAGCGGAGACCGATGAAGGAGACTGGAAAGGGGGGGTGTACCCTGCAGGCCAGGCCTGCTTTGTGGGTGCCGCGATGCTGGTTGTCATGGCCCACCACTTCACCACCGAGCAAGGAGATGTCGCCACGTGGTTGAACTGTAGCGCTATTGCTCTTGCCATGGTGCGGTCCGCTTACAGCCTTCCCCGTCAGCGACTTATCTGCAGCAAGGTCTACTGCATCAGTAGCTCTCCTGTGGCGTATCCTGCCACCTCATCAGCCACGGCTTCGCCACACAAGCACTTGGCCTGCGGCTCCACCTGCACGCTGTTTGGTCACGTGTCCAGCAGCAGCGATAGGCCTCAAGAAATGCAGTGGAGTCTTGGGCAGACTGCAGGCTACGCCATGCCGCCAGTGAGCCTGAGAGGAGATGTATTTTGGTGCCCAGCAGATCAGAGTTCTTTTGCGCACTCAAATCGCATTGGCAAAAGACACTGTACATAGCATTCATTCAATAGACAGCTTTGTCTTAGGAAACGTGGGTGACAGTCTATTCGTGAATGCGTTTACGATCGTCCAATGTGCACTGCAGCAGAACGGAGTGTCTGGATTGGCTGAGGCGGGAAATGCAACAAAATAGAGCTGAGGCCGTGTGTGTTCGGACTCCTACTTGTACACCTGTCAGGATGTAGGCAACTCTTGGACAGTTCGAACCGGCAGTGGCACAGTCAGTGGCACATGGTCAGATTGGTCGTTGCCAAATGTTGGATCCATTGAAATTTCTCACCTGTCTTGCGCACTCAAAAAAGAACAGAGCTGAGTTCGTGTCTGTTCGGACTCCTACTTGTACACTTGTCAGGATGCCGGCTCTCTCGGATGGTTCGGGCCGATTTTGTCACAGTCTGTTTCTCAGGAGTCAGCCAAATTTCGAAATTACTATTTGTTTGCGGACTCCCCTGTAAAGATATCAGGGATGAGCTTGTTTGAATATGGACAAGTCAAAGCTCCTTTTGGGGACCATATTTCCCCAGATTGATGTGCAAGCTAATTAGTTAACCTCTCGTTCTTCTTTTGTAGGGATTTGGACAGGGCATGTGGGAGTTCACAAGTCGATTAACGGTTGCCGACTATTTCGGTCAAAGCTCATATGCGTTTGGCACCATGTGGTTCCATCAAGGGATCTTCTTGCTCATAGGTATGCCACATATCACGAAGATTGGCTGCGAAACGCTGAGGGCCTGCGTTAGGGTTGAATACCAAACGCAAGCCCCTGTCTTTGTTATCTTTGGCCTTTTGCTTGATTGCGAATGCTTGAATTTTTGAAATGAATAAATACTTTGAATGCAGAGCGTAATTTCCTTGGTGTACATGGTTCGCATGCAGATAATGTGGATGGAATTTTGATGCACCATACTCTATTGACAGTAACAAATGACTGCTGTTGTGACAATTGGTCTACTTTGACATGCGGATGCGTAAATTTATCGCCATTCGTGGTTCCTCTGTGCAGGTGCAATACTAAGCAACGTTATCACCGTCATGGAAATAGCGTGCGTTGTGGCAACAGTGGGGTTTATGAGTGTGGTGCTTCTTCTCTCTACGTTCTCAGAGAAAATGGAAACAGACATAAAGAGGAAGACACACTTAGTCCTCGATCCCGTGAAAGATGTCGATCCGCTATTGTCAGGCAATCTTTTTCTTGCAGAGCACAGCAAGGATGATGCCTTTCCTACCTTTTGATTAGACGGGTATGCTTGATACTATTGATATTATGGTTTGGCATTAGTGCCAGATGAATATTTGTCAACAGAAATTAAGCAGTCTTCTCGGCAACTAAACATCACTGAACTGGCGACACTTTCCGAGAATTTTGTGCATTATTTGATCCGATACTGCATCCTCACACTGTCTTTCTACATCATCCTGTGTCAAGCCGGCGTCACTAAACGAGGATGTGTGTTAGTCCCAGGCGTAATGATAATATGATATGAATATGGACGATCGGTATGTTTTCATGGCATCCCCGCAGGTGCACGCGTAAACATCTTCAATGGAGATCTCATCAGTTCGATGTTTAACTTAGATCCTCGCATTGTTCAAAATTTCAATCAGCAATACCATAACAGTACATCACATATGTACTCAAAGAGTCGCGATTGTTATTTTGGGTTATTAGGTATGCACGGTATCCCCTCCGCCACGCAAGAAGTTATCTATTTCTGGACTCATTATTCATCATTACGTGGCATTTAAAGACGAGTTGCTGTCGGATTTTCCTTGATAGCTATTTTTGCAGTACACAGCCTCTGCGAGGGATATCATCTTATTTCAGGCCAGTATTGCTCCTACAACATCCCAGGTATAAATATGATCCACTATATATGAAATAAATACTATATATGCACGACTTCGTCGTACAGTCGTGAATGCATGCATGATGCATTCGGTGTTGCAACTGATGCGTTCGTCCGTTGTTGGTTTGCAGCGTTTCAGTCATGCTTTTGTTTCATAATCTATGTGAAGCGACCGATGTACGAGATGTACAAGATGTACAAGAGTCTAAACTTATGCAAGCTGAACTTACTTCTTGGGCAATTTCCAACAGATTCGCTTCGGGACAAGCTAATATACGAGCTACACATCCATGTTTTATGCCTATCAGCATCCGAAGTACAATCTTGAGAGTTATCCTTGTTGACCATCTTGACGGATTCGAATCTAAATTGATATAGCACTACAGAAACATCCGAACGTCCGAAACATCTTGCCTCTATAGCATACGATACCGCACGAACTTGTACTCACAGCCACTGATCGTTTCGCGGTCGAGCACCACTTCCTTCTGCTTCATCTTGGGATCGCTGTGCTCTGCCCAGGTCCCACGCTTCGATAGAACTCGGGCGTACTTGAAACCACGCTTCTGTTCTGCAACAAAATTTGCAGTGCAGATTTCTTGCAGTTTCACCGCGCTGACAGTCCAAGATGTGCTAGCTTCATCGTTGTCATCCCAAGGCAATGGGAACTCGTCCTCGAAGCCACCATCCTCTTCCTCATCGTCGCTGTCCTCGTCTACAGCCTTCATTTTAGCAAAGTTAGTATGTGCCTTAGCCTCATCCAAATGTACGGTAGGACCACGCCTCATAGCCTCAAGCTCTATTGCTTCGGCGGTCTTTACGGAATCTGCCTTTGCGAGCTTCTGTATGAGCGCTGCCTTAAGATTCTCCTTAATAAACTCAGAACTTTCTCCAAGAACACTAAAAGAGGGAAATAAGCTCTCCGGTATCGCGTTTTCGTTGTCCAGAATGAAACTGATCATTTCTTCGGTGTCGAGGAAGGTGCCAGTTTTCTCCGGACCGAAATTACGCCGGTATGCTACAGGCGATCTTGGACCGAAGTTACGCCCGTCTGCTACAGGCGATCTTCGGAGTGTTTTCAACGCAGGACGGTCAATATTCATGGTATCCCTGCGAGTATACACGAGTAGAAACCAACTAGTCTTCAGTTTCAACAGCGAAAGTTGAGCGTGGAAGTCATGAAGTTACAGGGACAAGATGGCTAGGACAACGAATGATCAGTCGATAGGAGCGACAAGATGGCAGCAACTTCGCGTTCGTGATTCGGCACCTGTGTATACAGTTCTGTTTACTGTTTTTAGCTCGCTTGGCGATATAGTATGTTGTATTTCCAGACGTTTTACGGGTACAAACTATGTTGCTAAAAGCACGCTCGCCTCGAAGTAACACTTCGACTTGAAACCAGCACTTTCAAGCTCTCGTCTGTATCGAACTCCGGAACGTTGCGGTGCTGGGCGGGGTTGTGTGCAAACCGAAATGGCTGTCCCATGTCATAATTTGTTGAAACCCCCTCGCCTGCACTAAAATTTGGATCTTCTTCATGCCAGATGGACATGACATATCCGAAATGCGTGAAATCATGTCATGCTTCGACAATCATTGACCTATCATAGTCTACAACGCTGCAAACGTGGTAACTGTACCAGGCTGCCGAACAGCCGAAGCAAGCGAAGGGAATACAAAACCAGAGCATTCGACCGATCATGCCTAAAAAAAAGTCTCACGTCATCGTCCGTTTGGCTTTGGGCAAGGTCGGCGCGTCACGCGTCCGCGTCCACCGCGTCCGGCGACCGGTCGTGGTCCACACGACGGGGATTTTCGAATGTCGCGATTTATATTCAATTATGAACGATGCGATGGAACTCGACATTCACCTTGAATTCTATAATCCTCGGTTCAGAAACCTTGAAAAAATGGTCGTGAAGACGTGAACGATAAAAAAATCGCTTTTCTCTGCTGATCTTGCTTCCGTTCGTGACACTTGCAGATGTGAGACGAGAGAATCAGAAATTCAGAATCGAGAATCGAGAACGCGAACGAGAGATTTGAATACTGTAGCTACCTCTATGTCTATCATGAACGCTAGAGCTGCACAACTTAAACTGGTCCGTCTATTTTTAACAGTGGCAATTTTCCGAATCCGACAGTCCATGTACGATTTCAGAGATCAAAATACGATGCATTCCTTTGTCGCTCCCCAGGAATCTCTTCGGACCTTCCGATGTTCCCGATCTAAAAACATTGGACGGCTCAACTTTAGTTGGGCACCCCTAATGAACGCTGCTCGCATGCATGCGCTCCCAGCCGACGCACCGAAGGTACTTTTAACGCAGTGAATCTCGCTCGTTCGTCGTTGCTGAGACATTCTCTATTCTTCGCGTTCGGCTTTGAACGGATGCAGAAGAGAACCGACGAGCACGACACCGACGCAGACGGTCAGAACGTCAGAACGAGAAAAATCGTGGCGAACAGAATTGATGAGAATAAAGGGTTTCCAGCTGACGATGGGAAACGCGACGGACACCTGAAATTTACTGAAAACACAAAACTGTATTCCGATTTGTAAATTCAATTCGCCACTCGAATCCAGCACAAGGCTAAATGTGAAACATAGTGTTTCCCGCACTGTTGGTTGCTACTGCTACGAGCTTCACCCCGTGAAGCGACTGTCTCACAGCAGCCGATTCGTTTTCTTCTCTTGAGATGTGGAAACAGGCTCAACAAATTCGAACCAAGAAAGGGGTATCCTTCCCAACCTATGACTTGCGCGTTGTTTTCAGACTTGCCTCCAGATTCTGTGCTCCTGCGTAACCGCCTATTAGTTATGGACAGGGTGGTCCGGCGCGCGCACTCCAAGCCACCGAAGTCGACGCCATCGCCAAGGAAATTCAACGTCTCGAGGTTTTAGTCTCACACTCCTTACCTGTCAGCTATTTCCCCTCCCGTATGCGAAAATGTTCTTTTCTGGAGAGCAGGCTCGCTGAAACCCTCAGCCAAGATCGCGTGTAATATCCCTCGCAGTGGTGAGACGTCTGTGCCGTTAGCTCGGGGCGGAAAAAGCTGCCTCGTCAGCCCGGGTTGTCAGACCTACGACCTCGCAGATAGCAGACGCCCCGGTTCATTCGCTTGCTGTTCCAATCTCCGTACAGTTTTGCAGCACGATATCACTCGCTTGGGACAGCGCTGAAGTGCGCACTCCGCGGAGGGTCCCCGGCGGACTCCCTTCCTCGCAGGAGAAGGAGGGGGAGTTGAACGACAAAGCCTCCAAGCTATCCCTCAAGGAGCAAGACCTTCATCGCAGAGAGGTAATGCGCACCGCGCACTCTTTCCTGTCCTTCCAGGTGCCCGTCGCCCTGTGGCAGTCCGGAGAGCACGGGGCCCGGTGACGTCGCGCCGTGCCGCGTCGCCATCAAGCATCTTCGAACGAAGCACGAGGTCCGGTAACGTGGCGTCACGCCGTTTCGCCCCACGATATCTTCGAACGGAGCACGAGGCCCCACAACTTGGCACCGCGCTGCGTCGGCCTATGGCATTGAGTTTCTACAGTACCGCGTCGCCCCGTGGCCTCCTCCAGCGCAGTCCCAGTGACGTGGCAGCCTCAGGTCCAGTCACAGGGCACCTCGCCATGTTGCCGTGTGGACGTCTCAAGCGCAGTAGAAATACCAGTGACGTGGCATCGTGAGATCCGGTGACGTCGCACCACCTCGTGCAGCGCTGTTACTTCCTCGAGTGGAGCGCGAGCCCCGGCGATATGGCAGGAAAGCACATCGCCCTCTGGCCTTCTCCGGTGTAGCACGAGGCCTCGGGGCGTATCATCGTGCCCATTTTGAATGTTTCACCTCACTGGCGCACAAAACGTGGAATTTCGCCTTCGGTCGAGGGCTCTTCGGTCGAGGGCCGAGTGCAGCGCACTTTTGGCGTTCTGTTCGTACGGGGGGCACGGTCGCCATCCGCCATCTCATCCTCTTTTCCGGCGCGCGCCTCACCTTTATTGGTGCACCGGGAGATGCGTGCGCGACCCTCAGCATGCTTTATGGCTTGACCCGACGCCCTATATCAACAGAGGCAGGCATTGGGGGCTCAGGTTGAGCTGGTGAAGCGGGAGAGCCTGAGCGCTCAAAATGGCATGCAAGGTGTTAATGCTGGGCTGACGTACCAGGTTCATTCACCCTCCATCTCACACAACCGCACGGACATCGTTGTCTGCACACGTTTATTTTACTCGGACGAATTCCAAAGTTGACGTGGTTTGGTGGCATCCCGCTGCACTTCGGTGCCATGATCTCCCGCTGCTAGCACGCATTTCGAGTGCCAACCGAGTGTACTCAGCGTGGCCGCCCAAGAAGAGCCCGACGCACCGATGCCTCAACGCGAGAGTTGAGCGCGTGTTCTGGAATGCGGCAACCCGGTCGTGAGGGCAAAAGCGAGGACGGGGGAGCACCGCCGCTGGATATACCTGGACGCCGGCGGTTAAGCGGTTGTGGTTGGTAGGACTTGAGCAAACATCTCATGACACGAGGGAAAGGGCGGGGAGGACGGGGAATATCGCAGCCGGATATGCCCGGACGCCGGCGGCTAAGTCAGGGTGGTGCTTCCGATACGGAGCCAGCCGCCGCGCTACCGATGCCCTTGGAGCCGCAGCTTTCCACTGAGGAGTGGGAGGCTAAGATGAAGGATATGCGGTGCGTCGGGGCTTACCCCGAGCTCTTCGCTGTCCACTCCCTTGTGACCACAGTTACCGGAAAAGGCCAAGGGGGCACTCTCAAGGGGGGCACTCTCAAGAGGGCGGGCGGACGGGCAGCCACCGTGGCGCTTCTTCAGACCAGCACTGCGCGGCAGCCTCGCTCGTAGGTCCGCCGTCATGCCGCAGTCAGAAGTCGAGGCCGTCGCCCAAGGGCCTGCACCAGAGTAGGGTTCCTGCCAGAGTAGGTTTCCTGATAGGGTTGCTTTACATCCACAACGCAAGGGGCTCTATTGGAAGATTTTATGAGGAGTTCACGGCTGCGTGACACCAGAAATATGCTGGAGAGCCAGTACATTCGTCAGCTTGATGAGCTGAGGAAGCGCTTCAAGGTGTGGGATCCTGGCCTAGCGCTGCCTCTTGGGGCTCCCGTAGTCCTGGCCGCCCGCCTGTGCTCGTGCACCCCCTGACCCCCTGTGTGTGCCCGCCTTCAAAAGGATTGCAAGCACAACCGGAGGCACCCGGAGACTGCGCCGTTTTGAGGGTGCCTCTCGCTCGTGTTGCGAGGCTTTTCCGCGCAGGACCTGGAGCAGCTGCTCCGGAGCCGCGACGCGGAGATAGAAGACCTCAAGAAAAAGCTGGCAGACGTACGTCGGCCTGCTGACTTAAGGCAAATGGCGGCGTGGCTGAGGAGAAAAGGATTTGTTTCGGGCCCTGTAGCCATCACCTCACAGCAGATCCGGCATGATGTCCAGCATCGCAGACGGCACTCCGTGGCACTCTGCGCACGGGAAAATACTGTGGAACCTACAGCGCTGCTCGGGTCAAGAGATGGAGCGCTAGTGGGGTCGGCCGGCCCTGTGTCTATTGCAAGCGCCACGCATCAAGGGGGGTGTTATAAAGCATCAATAGGGGTGGGTGTTGCGTTCTCGGCAGGCCCCAGAGGCGGGGCTGAACTTACGCACTTCTGTGGAGATAACCAGTGGAAGGGTGGATCGAGGAGGTTGAGGGGGGTCAGACGGCGGTGGCCAGGTGTCGGCCTCGGAGAAAGCAGAGCGCCGGCGCGCCTTCGAGTACTTGGAGCGCGCAGAAGCTGCCGAGGCCAAGGCACCCCTTACCCCTTCCCCCCCCCAATGAAGCGACCTCCGCACATCCCAGCTTAGAGTCGATGGGGGCAACGTGGAAGAGGACTCTGTGGATACCTCGAGCTGGGAGCCGAGCTGTGCCGAATGATGGCCAGCTAACGCCCGAGAGGTTGCATCCATGAGCTGATAGCCAAGCAAGCATGACCGCATGCATGACAGGATGGATGTGGGGCGCGCTGCAGCATGCATGACAGGATGGATGTGGGGCGCGCTGCAGCATGCATGACAGGATGGATGTGGGGCGCGCTGCAGCACGCATGACAGGATGGATGTGGGGCGCGCTGCAGCACGCATGACAGGATGGATGTGGGGCGCGCTGCAGTTACGGGACCAGGTGGCGGCCCCTAGCGCCGGGCTTGACGCCTCTTCACGAATAGAGACCGAGAACCAGGATCTGAAGGACTTGCAGGAGCAGCTTGCGGCGAAGGAGGCGCAAAATAAGCTCTGCCAGGTTGGTGCCAGTCGAGCACACAGCTATTTGACCGGAATAAGGGCGCCCTGTACCAGCAGGGGCCCTCCGCGAGCTCTCTGATGGCACAGGCATGGGGGGGACTTCTGCCCACAGGAGAAGTGCCAGCAGCTGACCAATCAGACCAACGCGCTGAAGATGTCATTGTCCAATGAGTCCGCCGCTGGCGCCAAACTAAAGGAGCAGCTACAGACGAGCGATGCCAGGTAGCACCCTGTGCCCGGCTAGTTGTCAACGATGAAACATGCGTGCGAATGGAGCGCTTGGGGCCCTCGACTAGGGGGCCTGCTGCGAGGAAGAGGGCGCCCCGCTGGTGCCCCCCAAGAGTGCTGCATTCTCCGGGCTGTGTGACTCGTGCACCCGGCATCCGGCGCAGGGCTCGAGAGCTGATGAAGAGCAAAGACGACGAGTTGAAGGCAGAGCGCGCGCAGACGCAGGCCGCGCAGACGCGGGTGACCGAGCTGGAGCGAGAGCTTGACGCACTCAAATCTTCACAGTGTGTCTCCCGCGCCCTGCCGTGCTCCCCACTACCCTCCTGGCGTTCTGTGCCTGCCAGCTCTGAGGCGTCAGGGACCGCCAGATTGCGAGGCACCGGAGAAGCGCTGCGGCGCGATGGCCGGGGAGCAGCCGGCGAAGGGTTTCCCGCGAGTGCCGGGTCATGCTTTCATCTGCAGCTGCGGCGCTGGTGACACCTCCATTGGAATTGCACCAGGAGAGAGGAGGTGAAACCGCTCGGTGATGCAGAAGGGTCCCATGACGACGGCGATGACTGCGTGGCTCCAGTGATCCCAGACAGTGAAGCGGTGGACTGGTAAGGGCGCGTGTGGGGGGATGGGACCAGATCGGACACGTCGGCGGCGGATGCGCTGCTGACGCAGCTTGAGCAGGAGCGAGGGGTGCGGAGGCGCGCGGAGTTCGATGCGGCGACCGAGAAGGCGAAGGCGGAAGCGGCGGAGGCGCAGGCACAGGTGCATGCGGCCGAGGTGGAGGCCGGCCGCGAGCGAGTTGCGGACGCTGAAGGGAGAGCCCAATCTGCGGAGGGCAAGCTGGCGGCGCAGCACATAGAAATGGAGAAGCTGGAAGCAGACCGGTGCTCTCACCGCACGGGCGAGCTAGCACTTAGATGCCCCTCATGCCGTGCACCCATGGCGCACTAGCACTTAGATGCCCCTCTCGTGCCGTGCACCCATGGCGCTATCACTTAGTTTTCCCTCTCATGCCGTGCACCCGTGGCGCACTAGCACTTAGATTTCCCTCCGTGTGAGTCCAAGGGCCATCCGTCTTCTGCAGCAGATGGGGCGCGGGCACGCGGGCAGATGCTGGGGTCTGCTGAGAACGTCTGCTGGACACGTGGTCGGGTTTGCGCAAATTGTGCCGAGTGCCGTTGGGACGTGAGCCACCTGCATCGCGGCCTCGGAGCGTGAGATGTACATAGAGCGACCTCAGAGCGCGTGAAACGTATGGAGCGATCTGAAGAGTGGGGAGGGAGAAGCAGTGTGTGAGAGACGGGGGCGTTGGACGTGCGGGGGGCATGGGGGCATGGAGGCAGGTCCCAGGCGATGGTGCGCGTTGCACAGGAGGTTGAGAGGGCCGTGGAGTGTCAGATACGCCTCAGTGAGGCAGAGACCGCCAGCCGTTCCGCGAAGGACGAGCTTGAGCAAAGCCGGGCTCAGCGCGATCACGGTGCGCCCTCAACCGTCCTACCCCTCGCACGGCCCGTCAGCCCCCCTTCATCTCACCCCACTCGACCCTTCCCGCATAACGGAAGGTGGTATGCATGCTGACCACACGCAGCCCCCACCCCATAACTCCAACCTCTTGGTCAAACAGCATCAGGAGCGATTAGGCATTCCTGCAGTGCGCATGCCCATAGCGCGGGGGAGGGCTGAGGGGCCTTGTGGACGGTGGCGGCGGGGGGCCGGATGGCGCAGCCCGCGAGGAGTTGAAGGCAGAGAGTCAGCGATACTACAGTGAGAGGTGCTTGGCGGGCTTCCCATATGCTCTCCCGGCCCGTGCGTGCGCCCCCTGGCTGTTCAACCTGGGGCTTGGGGGCCGCCTAAGTTGGGCAGCAGATTCGTCCTTGTTGTCACCGTGGCTGACAGGGTTGGATAGGAATGTGCCGTGAGCCCGGTTGGCAGCAGGTGTGACCACGCTGTCTCCCCGGGCCGCCTGTGCTGAGTGGACGATGCCGTGTGCAACGGTGCGCTGAGGTGGGGAGGGGGTTGCATGGCGAGGAGAGCCAGGGAGGGGCGTTGAGCGAGGGAGAGCCAGGAGAGGCGTTGAGGAGGGTGTGCATGGAGAGAGCCAGGAGGGCGTTGAGGGGGGGTGTGCAGGGAGAGCCAGGAGAGGCGTGTGCATGGCGAGGAGAGCCAGAGAGGGCGTTGAGGGGAGGGGTGCATGGCGAGGAGAGCCAGGGAGAGGGCGTTGAGGGGGGGAGGGGGTTGCATGGCGAGGAGAGCCAGGGAGAGGGCGGGGCAGGCCGAGGAGCATGCCAAGCGTGCAGAAGCCTTATTGGAGGAACATGAGGCCGCTGCCGCCGCTGCCATTGCCACCATCAAGGTGCCCGAATCTCAGGGGGGCGCTCCCTCTGTGCCCCTGCCGGTATAACGTGTGGGTGCTGTGGGTGCTGTACGAAACTGGGTGGAACTCCTGGTGCTGGTATAGGCCTCGGGCCCACCTAGGCGGCTCACCTAGATAGGTCTCTGCTCATAGAGTGCGTAGTAGTCCTAAGACTGTCTCGGCATCCGGTACCCGTGAGTATCAAGTGCCTGCTGCCCACCCTGACTGTATGGCGGGCCTGGCTCCTGCTGGTCGTAGGGGTGGTGGCTATCCCTGTCTGGTACCCGAGCTGTGAAGCCCTCGCCCTGCTCTCCTACCGCCATAACCCCTGGCGGTGGGCCTACCCTCTTGCGGAGGACGGACCTTCGCAGGAGTCGGAGAGCAGGGCGAGGGCTTCACAGTTCGGGTACCCGACAGGGATAGCCACCACCCCTACGACCAGCAGGAGCCAGGCCGGCCATACAGTCAGGGTGGGCAGCAGGCACTTGATACTCACGGGTACCGGATAACGAGACAGTCTCAGGACTACTGCGCACTCTACGAGCAGAGACCCATCCCGATGGGTGAGCCGTCGGGCCCGAGGCCTATGCCAACACCAGGAGTTCCACCCAGTTTCGTACAACGCCCGCAGCACCCACGCGATATACCGGAGGGGTACAGGGCCCTCCCAACACCCTGGCTCCCTCCGCACCCCGTACTCTTTCCCGACTGCTCTAATACATAGCTTAAGCATGTCTGATGCTCCAGCAACTCGCAGTTGCTGCCCAGGCTCAGTCTTTTTGTCCTTCCCGCTCAGACCCACACCCGTGTTCACTCCCCCTTGGCCCCGGCCCCATGTCCCCTCTCTCGACTTGGACCTGGCCCGTGTTCGCTCTCTCGACTTGGCCCTGGCCCGTGTTCGCTCTCTCGACTTGGGCCTAGGCCTGTGTGCTTTCCCCCGATTGGTCGCTCAGTGTCCTCACCTGGCTCTAAGGCGTTTGGAGGTGGGGGCGGGTTGGGGCTCTGGAGCTTGCAGGAGGGGATGAAAGTGGAGGCAGAGTCGCATCAGCGGGTAAGGCTGCTGTGCGCTACGAGGGGCGTGCCACACTTGTGACACCCAGGCATGGCGTGTGGCTCATGACGGGAAGCGTCGCTCTGCGTGTGCAGGAGGTGCAGGGGCTCGGCGCATCCATCAACGAGCTCCGTGTAATGATCAAGGTGGCACCTTCCCGGAGTGCCTACCAGGGGGGTGGATAGTCCAGGCACACCTCCTTCACAGTCCTCAGGGTGGGAGTGGGCAGCTTAGTGCCGCGTCCTCGGAGTGCCTGAACGGGGGGTGGATGGTCCAGGGGCGCCTTCTCTACCTGTATAGGATGGGAGCGGGCGGTGCAGAGGCGCCTTCCTGAATTTCCTGGGAGACTGGCAGCTTCGGTTGCTATATTTTACGGAGCGAGCGATGCTGCTGGTCCTCTTGAGCAGGTTCGGGTAGGGTCGGATGAGCTGGAGAAGGAAATGGAGGAGCTCCGAAAGCTTGCGCTTGACGCCATCGCCGAGGCCAAGCTCGCCTGGGAGGAGATCAGGAAGGTGCGCCACGCGTGGCCATGCGCGCGATGGAGAACTCAAGCGAAGCGCGTCTCGGCTGCGCCTGTTGGCGTGATTTGCGCCACAGCATCAATCGCTGCGAGCCACCGGCTTCAGGCTAGACACTCATCCGGAAGCCGTGAGCCATAGATCCTCCCCGAGGGCCACAGTAGGCATATGCTTGTCAGTAGGCCAAACTCCGTTCTCGCATGCCACCCTCCATGACTAGCCGCGCTGCGCCGCTCTCGAGCGTCCAATGAAGCGCACGGCTATTGGTAGCTAGCCAGCCTCGGAACCCTCTCGGCATGAACCTGGTGTAAGGCATTACATTGCGTCCTGCACGAGCGGGCTGGGGAAGATGAGGGCACCTCAGCTCAGTCCTACCTTCGTCATGTCAGCGCAGCTTGAGCCACTCTCCGGAGCCGCTCTCCGGCCGAGGGTCACTGTCGCGCATCACAATTCCAGGTGACAACAGGGGGCTGCTGCTGACTCTCACGCAAGGATCGGCGTGACGGGGCGGGGCCCTCCGGCAGCTAAAAGCCATGCTGAAGCAGGGGCACGACAAAGCGATGCAGCTAACGCTCGAGGTGGAGGAGAAGGAGCTGCAGCTGCAGCGCGCGCTTCTCAAGGTGGGCCGCTCGCCCGGTGCTCCTTGCCTCGCCCGCTGCTGGGAGACCTGACAGCAGAGGGCTGGGAGCATTATTGCCGCCTTGCCCCACATCTGGGGCTTGTAGATGTGATGCCTCAGTCTCAGCCCCCCCCATGCCGATCGATCCGATCTCACCTCTCATTAGTCCATCTCGAAGGCCAACTTCATTTTGCCGCGGGAGTAAGCCGGGCGAGAGGTCTGAGTGAAGCATCACAGGAGTCGTGCGGCGTGGGCTTCAGATGCTCGAAATTTCATTGGTCCTGGCCTTTCCAAAGCCTTGAGGGAGCCCCACCCCCTCCCCCCCTCACAACCCCCACATATATTGCACTCCCTCCCGGCTCGTCTCAGGCCGTGCGCCTCCTCCTGGTCCACTCTTCCCCATGCGCCCGCTGCGGCACCTCGAGGGCGGCGCCTGCTGGGAGAGCTTGAGGCAGGACTGAGGTGAGGAGGCCTAGGCCGCCACAAGCAATGCGTAGCAGGCTGGAGACGGGAGGCTCTGCACGTAGGGCTTACGGAGGGAATGGACTGGTGGGGATGGGGGAGGGGAGGGGTTATTGGGCCCAATAGCTGAAAGAGCCCTGCGGCCACGGCAAAGAGCTGGCCATGCTACGGCACCTCGTAGAGACCCTCAAGGTGGCCCTCTGCCCGCCCCACCTTCTTGCCCAGAGAGTGGCGGGTTCGTCTCGAGGAGTTGCGCGAGCAAGGCGCTGCTGAACGGGGCGATAGGCACGAAGGAGTCCACGTGTCACTCGTTGGTCGGACCATGGGATGCGAGCTGCTCGGGCCGTGGGATGCTCTGCCTTTGGAGTCGTAGCTTTAGACAGTGGACGGCTTCTCGCAATCCGAAGTCTTTTTGCAGCATTGGGCAGGGGTGATGGAGGGAAGGCGGGAGGGTCCAGGCGAATGTGGAGGAGGAAAGGCAGCTGCGGATTCAGATAGAGCGGTCGAAAGATGAAGGCGTAGAGCAGTTGAGGAAGCACATCGAGGTGAGCGTGAGGGCAGGGCATGCCACCGGCCTGGGCATGGTCATCATGCTACGCCTCCATGCCAAGCAGCAACGCCTTTCCCGTCAGGCACTGGCGGGGGCCTTGCAGAGGGAGGTCCGATGGGGGCCTTGCATGAGAGGGAGGTCCGATGGGGGGCCTTGCAGAGGGAGGTTCGATGGGGGCCTTGCAGAGGGAGTTCCGATTGGGGCCTTGCAGAGGGAGTTCCGATTGGGGCCTTGCAGAGGGAGGTCTGCATGTGAATAATCTGCTCTTCGCCACCATTCATTGATTTTGCATGCAGCACAACGCATGCGTGCAGTGACGCGCCGGAGAGGCATCAACGGTGGCACCCCCGCGCATCCTGGGAATGGCACCCCGCGCACTCTCTGTGGGTAGCGCCCCGCATTGACTGGGTGTGCAGCGCGCTGTGGTTGGTGATGGACGGGAGGAGACCGGTCATCACTTTATAATCTTGTGACATCCGGAGTCGTGTGAGTGGGCGGCGGCTTGCATGCTGTCGATGTCCGGAATGCACCGAGTGTGCAGCCAGCACGCCGCATCTCGCTCAGAGCGTAGGAGATTATTGAATGAACGGGGAGGGGGCAGATGCTGGAGAGGGAGCTACGGGGCGGGCCGGTCACACCTGCAGCGCGCGCACAAGGAGATGGAGGATGTACAGCTGGCGAATGAGACGGAGACTGCGCGCCGTCGGGATATCGAGGGCAAGGCCGTGCAGTACCGGGAGGCAGTGCGCCGTACGGTCCGTGCCTCCGCCTCCGCCCCTCTTGCAGTACCCAGCCCCTCCGCCCCTATTTGCAGTACCCAGCCCCTCCGCCCCTCCGCCCCTCTTTGCAGTACCCAACCCCTCCTCGATGGAGGGGGGTGGCGTGGTGACTGAGAGATGATCTCTCTCTCTCTCTCTGTATGATATGGCCGGGGGACATGCCGGCAGGAATCGCTTACTCCGACACCTGGGATTTTGCACGCATTGAGTTGCGTGGAGTTGCGTACTCTCGCGTGTTTTGCAGCGGTTGGTGCATACATCCATCTATGCTGCTTTGCATTGGTTTAGAGGTGTGTGTGTGTGTGTCGGTGGTGAAGTGCACCTTCTGTGTTTTCCCTTGAATTTTGTGGGGAGCACTTAGGTGCCCGCATGTTTTCTTTTTTTGACATGGGGTGTCCATGCTGTGTGGTGTGACTGCATTCATGACATAACCATGGACCAACAGGTCCCATCCATCGACCGGGAGCCACTGGGGGGCATGCCAGCAGGGTCCGCTTACTCCGTAACCCAGAGACCAACAGTTGTTTGGCGACGATCGGTCACATTGTATCATCTTTCCATGCTGCTTTGCATTTGGGTTGGGAATATGTATGCGTTTGTGGTATCTTGTCACGGCCCCGCCCTGCTCTTGATTTGCTTTTCACATCCACTGGGATGATGGTGGGCTGGCTTTTGTTGGCCGATCCCATGCCGTTCAGTGTGTCGGTGGTGATGACGCGCACAGGTTTCTTTTCGTTTGTAGATACATTGATGACTTGCTGGCGTTCAATATTCCAGATATGGAAGACTATCTATATCTGAACGAATCCGGCACTGCAGGGATTTATTCCAAACACATTTTGAGTCTTTCTTTGGCACATGCGGGTGTGCGTGTCCCTTACATGGACATACTCATCAAGCAAAATAGGCGCAGAGGCCTTATGACTGCCATATATGACAAACGACTGGATGCACAATATGCTGACATCCAGGTCATTAGGTACCCTGCACATGACTCGTACTTGGCCGACAAAGCTAAGTATGGGATTGTCACGAGCCAACTGCATCGGTTCGCTGAGAGATGTGTCCTTTGGCAAGACTTTGTTTACAACATAGCTCTTGTTTTCCACAGGATGACACAAAAGGGTTACCACAGCAGGCGTTTGTGGGGCTTTTTGCGGCGCTTTATGGTGGAGAGGCCCGGTCTGTATGATAGACGAGGTCCGGGTTGCTGGATCTCGCGCGTCAGGCGTAAGCTGGGGGACTTACGTGATGGTGCCATTGTGCCAGGTCCGAATGGGTGGGAGTTCGGGCCATCATAGCTGACCGGGAATACGTCTCGCCATAGGGTTGTGGCATCTCGCTGTTAACGGGGACGGCCACTTGGGTGCTTTGGATGATGGGATTGTGGCTGTCCCTGTGGTACCCTTCTGACGGGTACTGCCTCTTTGAGGGCGTCGGGGATTCGTCTGCGGCTGGCTCTATTTATGTCCAGTGCCTTGGGGCTTTTTCACCTGCCGGGGGACTGGTGGTCGACACCCACTTTATGGGGTACTGGCATCTCGTTGTTAACGGGGACGGCCACTGGAATGATTTGGATGATGGGATTGTGGCTGTCCCTGTGGTACCCTTCTGACGGGTACTGCCTCTTTGAGGGCGTCGGGGATTCGTCTGCGGCTGGCTCTATTTATGTCCAGTGCCTTGGGGCTTTTTCACCTGCCGGGGGACTGGTGGTCGACACCCACTTTATGGGGTACTGGCATCTCGTTGTTAACGGGGACGGCCACTGGAATGATTTGGATGATGGGCTGTGGCTGTCCCTGTGGTACCCTTCTGACGGGTACTGCCTCTTTGAGGGCGTCGGGGATTCGTCTGCGGCTGGCTCTATTTATGTCCAGTGCCTTGGGGCTTTTTCACCTGCCGGGGGACTGGTGGTCGACACCCACTTTATGGGGTACTGGCATCTCGTTGTTAACGGGGACGGCCACTGGAATGATTTGGATCATGGGATTGTGGCTGTCCCTGTGGTACCCTTCTGACGGGTACTGCCTCTTTGAGGGCGTCGGGGATTCGTCTGCGGCTGGCTCTATTTATGTCCAGTGCCTTGGGGCTTTTTCACCTGCCGGGGGACTGGTGGTCGAAACCCACTTTATGGGGTACTGGCATCTCGTTGTTAACGGGGACGGCCACTGGAATGATTTGGATGATGGGATGTGGCTGTCCCTGTGGTACCCTTCTGACGGGTACTGCCTCTTTGAGGGCGTCGGGGATTCGTCTACGGCTCGCTTTTTGGGAGTGTCTTGGATTCGTCTGACGCTAGCTCCCTCTCCGTGTACAGTGCTCATGGTTATTACACATGCCGGGGGACTTGTGTTCTTTGACCTTGATATGAGTACTGGCGGATCGCTGTGAACGGGGACGGCCGCCGGGTGGAAGTGGGTTTTGGGAGGCGGTTATCCCTGTGGTGCCATTCTGGTGGGCACTGCCTCTTGGAGAGCTCGGTGGATTCGTCTGTCGTGCTGCGAGGAGAGGCAGAAGGTGGTGATGTACACCTTCTGTGTTTTCCCTTGAATTTTGTGGGGAGCACTTAGGTGCCCGCATGTTTTCTTTTTTTGACATGGGGTGTCCATGCTGTGTGGTGTGACTGCATTCATGACATAACCATGGACCAACAGGTCGCATCCATCGACCGGGAGCCACTGGGGGGCATGCCAGCAGGGTCCGCTTACTCCGTAACCCAGAGACCAACAGTTGTTTGGCGACGATCGGTCACATCGTATCATCTTTCCATGCTGCTTTGCATTTGGGTTGGGAATGAGTATGCGTTTGTGGTATCTTGTCACGGCCCCGTCCTGCTCTTGATTTGCTTCTCACATCCACTAGGATGATGGTGGGCTGGCTTTTGTTGGCCGATCTCATGCCGTTCAGTGTGTCGGTGGTATCTTGGCACAGCCCCGCCCTGTTCTGGAATGCTTCTCACATTCACTGGGGTGATGGCGGGCTGGCTCCTGTGCATCTGGCGAGCTTTGGCAAGCTCTGAGCACAGGATCACCGCATTTAGGTCCGCGAATAGTGTCGACAGTATCCGCAGTGCTTGTGGATTTCGGCACAAGCCTCGGCATCTTTACCTGGCCCCAGACGCCCGAGCCCACCTGAGTCCAGGCGGGATGGCAGCGAGGACGTCCGTTCTCGCCGATTTCTAAAGGGCAGGGTTGAGGTAGGTACGGAGGATTGGAGCAGAGATACAAGCTCTACCACCGAGGTTGACGTGGTTGGGGGTGTTGGTCATTGGAGCAGAGATCCGAGCTGGACAACACGAGGAACGAGCTCACCTCGCAGACCGGGGAGCTGAGGAAGGCTCAGGCAGACGCCGCGAAGTTCCAGAAGGAGCTTGCGACTGTACAGCAGTGCGTAACTCACAGAGTTGTCATACCCCATTTTCAGCCACGATGCTGTATGCTCCATATCCGCACGTTGCCCGATACTGCTCCATCACGGTCCCTGCCTCACCACTTTCTGATGATACGAGACTGTGCTCCTCATTGCCCCCTTCCCTCCGATGTCCTGCTAGATTGTGGTCAGATGTCCCTGGTATCAGTGTGCACTCATCACGGAGGCCTCTGCGCAGGAAGCTCAAGGAGAGCCTTAACGCATCCCCGGCGAAGGTGCGGCCCGAGCTTCCCATTGTGAGCTGATTTCTTCTGTTTGAAGCATTGTTGGGGCAAGCCAAACTGCAGTGCAGAGGCTGTTTACAGCCCACTGGCATTTGGCATTGTTGCTTCGTCGCAAAATACCAAATTGGGGCTGATAAGGTCGTTTGATTATTTTGGGGCTGATAATTAAGGTTTGCCTATGTTAAGGAGCAAGCTGGCCACGTGGCGTCTTATCCCGGGGAGGCGCGGAGTGCGCAGGAGAGCAAGGAACTCGAACATGCCGAGGAAAACGCAAGCGAGCTACGGGGGCAGATTCTGGTATTGAAAGAGATGGTCCGCTCGCTGCAGGTATGTTTTCGAAGGGACAAGTGCGTGGGCCGGGAATTGCAGCAGCTTGGTGGGAAGGAAATCGGCATGCGCCATTAGTAGGTGGGTGTATATGCTACGGAAGTGGAGAGATGGAGACATCATCGGTGCAACTTTTTGATACCCACTGCTCTTGGCTCACAGAGTAGAGGATGCAGAATTAGACAGGAAGTATAGCGGGGTAGAATCGGAGCAGTGAAAGTTCGGTACAAGGAATGAGCGGGGTTGATTTCAATTCTCGCTGCCCTACCCTGCCTATCCTATGGCCACACTACTGAGCTGTCAATGGTTGCACATGCCATGTGCCAGGTAGAAAATCGACGCCACCAGCAACGGGAGAAGGACTTGAAGAAAAGGATAAAGCAAGGAGCGGAAGCGAAGATGGGAGCGCCTCGCAACCGCCGCGGGTCAACACAACCTCCCTCGAGAGCAAGCAGTCCCGGTGGAACCGAGGCAGACGACTGATAGAGATGCCTTGCGTGCGCAGATTGAATAAAGAACAGGTTTTGTTGATTGGGTTGCGTTCAGGCATGGTGTGTTGTTTGTCTGTCTGAAATGAAATCTGCAAGGAGTTGTCTCACTTGTATCGTTATTCTGATATGTTGACATGAAACATTGGCACATTGGGATCCCTCGGGATCCATCGAAAACGTTTTGCACAAATTGCATCGATGCATCCGTGACGATTTGCTCTGACAATAGAAATGGTATGTATGATATGTATATATAAGAGGTACATAGATTTTAGGCAGATGAAATCATATGTATGACTTGGAGGACTCGCCGAGCGCAACATATATATATGTGTGTGTTGGCATATGGATAATGGCAGCGCAGCAGTATTTTTAACGTGATATGTAGACTCGGAATGGATCTAAACGGGTATAGACGAAGCCGTCGAAGACCTAACCTACTTGTGCAGTGTCGTGGACGTCCACTTCGTGCGGCTTCGGATGACGACATGCCACAGATAGATTCCGATAGTGATTTTTCGGTTTTCCTTTCACCGGAACGTGGGTCGCGACCTGTATTGCGTTCACGCAGTCGGAAGGCGCGATTCCCTGGGCGAGACATGTGCTTCATGGGCGGGACATCGAGTGCAGTATTATCAGCGATTACGACCACATCGGCATCAGCGAGAGGTATAGCAATAGACGCGCCAACAACAGCAGTGGGCGGAGCGACGACATCACATGTTCCTCGCACGAGTTCGCATCGTTCGCATCCTGGGTGCGAGGAACGCGATCTCTCGTGTGCAGCAGTTTCATCCACTTCGGCTGCATCAGCTGTTGCGGATGCGCGCATTGGTGGCGACGAGGCGGCAGCCTACGATTTGACGCTCCCTCCCTTGTTCTAACCGGTGGTTGAATTATGGCGAACCGTCGGCACTGATTTGTCGGTCCGGTCACCTGCCGGAATAGTGGGGCGCGATGAGCCCGTTGCCTCTTTCTCCTGGTGCTACTGCTGCCCGCTTATTTGTGATGCGCTGGGGCGGCATGGCCCTTTCCCGATGCTGCCACGCAGTGATGAGTGGGATACACTGGTGGCAGATTTGTGCGGGTACTTGGCGACGGTTGACAACACAATGACGCATTATATGGCGGATGTAGTTAAGGATAATTACGCGCCATTCAATATTTCGGCAAGTCGGCAGGAAGAGTTACTGAATAGTGATTTGTAGATTGGGCAGCGAGCCTTGATGATCGCCCGGCGCGCGGTGGACGCGGTCTTACAAGAGCGCACTATTGTTGCGCAACGGGGTAACGGCACGGCCCCAATGCAACAGCAACATGATGTTCTTCGACAACCTTCATCCAGCAGGATTCGACGACCAACTAGTTTGCGCGGCGCTCGCCTGGTGGGACGGCGTCTACGACTGCCTTTTCCTCCAAGGCTGGCACCCCAAGCCGCATACGAGCCCACAGCTGTGCCCAAGAACCTACCCACCCTGCTGCGCCAATGACAGCCGTTGGATGGATCAAACCCAACCCCAGGCCATGGGAACTTGACTCGTCAGCGACGCTCCCTCGGGACATATTGGGGCTAAGTAGCTCCTCTTCCCGCCCACGCCCACGCCCATCACGCCCGCCCATCACGCCCACGCCCACGCCCGCCCACGCCCCACGCCCACGCCCACGCCCACGCCCACGCCCACGCCCACGCCCACGCCCACGCGCATGCGCATGCGCACGCTCACGCTCAGCTGGCGCCGCAGACAAGGAGGACCTACGGCACGGGGGTGAGGGCCTTCGTCAAATTCTGCATATCCTTCGCCCGCCTGACCCTACATTCTTGGGAAACCAGAAGACATGTCTTCTGAACATCTTCTAGGCATCTTCTGCATATCTGCGGCATGTCTTCCTGAACCCAGAGAATCCTTGGAAGACGTCCAGAAGACACAATGAAATGTCTTCGGGACATCTTCTGATGTCTACATGTCTTGTGACGTCTTCTGGATTCCAGAAAACGTCCAGAAGATCCTCCGGGACGAGGATATCCCCGAGATATCCATACGATATCTTTGGAATGTCGTTTGGATGTCTTCTTGCGGAATCCGGAAGGCACCCAGAAGACATTTTTTGGATTCCGGAAGACGCCTTCTGTATTTCGGAAGACGTAGGGAAGACATCCAGAAGATATCGTATGGACATCGTCTTATGTCTACTATCTTATTCTGCATTCCAGAAGACGTTCAAAATATCAATGTATGGTTTACCGGAGGTCAACATTAGCATAAATCCCACCAAACGTTTTTATTTGATAAATAGGTTGGCTGAACCTATCTAAACATATTATTCACTACGGACAGTCAAGTGGTTAAAGTATGAAGAAAGTGTGGTCGATACCGTTCCGCGATCTCCCATACTTAACCATGCTTAAGCGCCAACTAAAAACACGTATATCTCGAGATCGGTGGGTTTTTTGCTAATGTTGACCTCCGGTAAACCATATCTCGATATCTTCCGGGGAGAAATGTAGAAGACGGTCCGGACCCCTTCTAAATATTTTCTGGAATCCAGAAGTTATGGGAAAAATATGCAAAATGCATCAAAACGTTATCCGGAAGACATCGTTTGCATATATTCAATGCTATTATACAAAGCTATATGCGTGCAACGAGTAAAGACAAGCTGATCTCTTAATATATAAAACACTACCATGTTATGACTAAGCTACTAAGGGGCGTGCGATGAATGCGTTGTTTCAAGTGAGGGACGTGGCGATTCATGAAATGCTATGATATATGCTTGATGCGTGTGACAAACAATAATAACAATAATGATAACCATAAACATTAACACAAACTCGCTTTACATTAATTTAAAGTCACTTTACAATAGACTACTATTTTCAAAACTGCAATTGATATGATCCAAATTTTACTAAATTGACGAGAGCAAATTTCTTTTGTCTTGTCTTCGATCTGAAAAGAAGCAAACAAATAGTTAGCAAGGCGAAAACGATATTGGCAAGGAAACATGCCCAACAAAGAATCTTGCATATTATACAACTAGTGAGCCAGCATGCAAAAGGTGGACTGACCTTTTGGCGAGATAATGGCAAGGGGTGGCTGCCTGAGGAGATGACGGCGACCGTCTCGCCGTCGAGGCCGTACTCCGCACCTGTGTGCGGGGGTGGCAGCGACACTCCGCAAACGCCTTCGCGATGTTTCTCCTGTAGTCGGGCCTTCAGTCATGCGTGCCGCAGTGGCGTGGGGATGGGCCTTGTCGCTGCCCTGCCAGTCTACTGATGGGCGATGCAAAGGAGGGGTTGGGACCGCACGTGAATGGGCGTTCATTTTTCGTCGCGGCTGCGGGACGCGCGGGGTAGACTGGGGCTAGCCCAGCAGCGGCAGCGGGATCTCTTCGATCGTCAGCGACATGGTCAGCGGGGGTACGCAGTGGGGGACCTCGTCTGGGTAGAGGAAAAGCACCTCGCTGAAAAGCTCACGGACAGGTCCCTGTGCAGGAAGCTCAGCACCCTCGCTGGCGGATACATTCGCGTCACGCCGGCAGCTGGCGATCACAGAGGCGGCGACAGTGGACGGACACCACGAAGCCCATGTGGATAGCATCCTGGCTCGGCAGGTAGTATCGCCCGAGGAAAGGAGATTGTGGAATGGAAGGTACGCTGGACGAAGTACTGAAAGATGACTCACGACTCGTGGAGAACTCGGGGCAAGCTGGCACGAGGAGCACCCTTGCAGCTAGCAACCGAGGGACGTCGAGGCTGAACGTCTGGTTTTGGAGGGTCAAATACCCGACGCTGCGTTACATCGTCGAGAGCAACGCCGTGAACAGCGGGTTCTGCCGCGGTGGTGTCAGGTGCCCCTTTGGCTTTTCAATTGGCGAGGCCCTGGGAAGAGAAATTCGAGGACCGCTCGGATGAATGCCTTATTTGGGAACACTGCGAGATGATGAGCGAGGGAGATACCGCCTATGTTACCACTCTTGCTGCAGTCAACGCCCGATTAGTACGAATATTAGTTATGTTCAGTGGGACAGGTTCGGTGGAGAGGGAGTTTGCTCGCTGCTTCCCGACACTAGATTCTGACCCTGCTTGGCAGCCGACTCACCCTGCGACCATTGAAAGTTGGGATTACTGGAGAACACTCCAGGATACTTCGCCGTGGTGTGGGCGATCCCCCCTTGTACTCCGTACAGACAGGTTCGCACCACCGGAGGTCCTCCAGTCTTCATGATAGCGGACGCGTGCGCACAACTACGCACACTATACATAATCGAGTACTACCGACCCGCTCAGCACTGGTTTGTGGAGGACCCGATGGGCCGTTACACTATATAATTATAGCGCTTTGCCATTAATGAGCCACCTTGCGGCGCCCCTTGCACCTACTGCATGTACGGGAGACGATGCGCGACATAAAACCCAAGCCTATCTGGACAAGCTCGATTCCGCCCGCGAGCTCCTGCTGCAATGTACAGAGGCGACCCCTTGTCCATACCGTCAGGCTACAGGAGTGCATCCTGACACCTCACAGCTCAGACCCATGGATGATACCCCAGGAATGCAGAAGTCGCATGCTGTGTTCCACGTCCCTGACAACCTACTACGACATATGTTCCAGCACCTAACTAGTGGAGATGCAGGAAAGTAAACGATGTCAAGATAATTGTGATTCTTGGACCGAGTACAACTGATCTACGGCAAGCGGAGTTTTCAAGAGACGAAGCGTGAAGACCTGCCTTAGAGATTGGTTGTGTGCGGCTGTGTGCGGTTGTGTGGATGCAGGATGAGCGTTGGCAGCGCGATCCTTGGGGAAGCCCCTCTGTCATGCTGATAAGCAGATGCATCACGAGACATCGCTATCGAGACCCCTGCACGCTGTATGATCCTGAATGATAATCGGGGTTTCAGGAGAAAGTCCACTCCTAGGGGGGGCCGGAGGCACGACGTAGCTGCTGAGACATCCAGACGACAAGGGGAATTCATGAGAATGGGATTAGCGAACTATTGGGGACATTGGGAAATGGATGTGACATTCATCTGATTGAACCGCAGTCGAGGAAAATAATCTGTGAGCTCAGAGGAGAGAACAAAGAGAGGCAACAGAGTTGGCCTCTCAGATTTGGCTGCAGATGAAAATACATTTATGCAGCGCAGGATTTTGTGAAAAATAGAGAGATATATACTGAAAGTATATAAATAAGTAAAAGACATATTGCATCCACTGTCAATAGGCAGTCATACCTGAAAGTACCCTGGGACATACCTTACAATAAAGTTTCTGAAACATCTTTATATATGCATCACTTGTGTCTGGGCGGAAATTGAATGTGAGATTTGGATATCAATACGTTATCGACATTTCGTGGGGGACGTTTGAAATCGAATGTCATTGTTGTTGCATCCACCAGCGATGCCACGCCCTGATAATTAGGTGTCCATGAATCTTCATCGCTCAAGTGCGTGCATCGCATGTATGCTGTCCATTCCGTTCTCCACACGCATACGGTGTCGTACGTAGATCCATGAGCTAGGGCGAATTTCGATAGTTGCTGTTTGGGGGCCATTTGAGCAACGCAGCAACAGTTTGCAAGACCGACGTTACTCGGCGTGATCCAAAGATGCCACAATCTGTGATCGAATTTGGATTAGATATTGTGTGACGAAACCATAATACTCTGCTTAAACCCCTAATCACTAAACCCTAAAACACATTAAATAGCATATTCGGCAGCGTATACGGCCCACAAACAGCCAAAAAAGGCTCTGCAAGCTCATGGAGCTACGCCTATTTTGCATCATGGTTATGCACAAAGTAGAGCATCAGTCTAGCGACCTGTGCGTAGGTTCGATCATGGTGGCACCACACGCACACGGCCGAATCACGGTTTTCAGTGGTGTTTTTTTGTTATATGCCCCCTCCCCCCTCCCCAGTGCAAGCTTTAACGAAAATTTCTATGTGCCTTACAGAATCTCACCCTACCTTATAATGAGTGGCACATCGGATTAGGGTTTCGGATTTGTGCCACTCGGTGTCACAGGGCGGTACGGTACGATACTCGATGGGTTACAGTGTCGTCACTGTCAGAGCCCATATAACAGGGACCGAGTGCATTTTCTAACATAGATTCCCTGATGCACCTGTCCATTTCTACAAAAAGCACCCATAACGTGCTCTATCTGTTATACTTGGCAGAAATCCGTATTTCAGATGGCGGTAAGTTCTATGACAGAGGTCATGCTCATGCGATAGACATATGAGAACTCTGGCGTGCGTGTCGCTGATGGGGTGGTAGTAGAGATCGATCAAGGGTGCGTCATCGTACACTTAAGGATGGTAGAATGGTGTCAGAGCAACACCAGCCATATATCTTTGAAGCTGATAATCCCAATTCTGATAATGATGTCTCCGATCGGGAGAATGCTGAAGCTGAGCAGGGAACGCAGACGTCTTTATCATATTTGTATCGATAGTTTATGCAATTATACACCCATTTGGTTTTTACTTGCGCGATTGTCTAACACGTGTTTTCCTCCTTGTAACCTCGTAAACAATCGCGTTTGCTGGAGGACAAGACGTGCTTAATTAGGGCGTCAAAGCCTACGGCATCACCTAACATGCTATTGACTCATCAGGCTATCGAGGGCTTTGACATATACATGTACCACTGCGTTGTAATATCGTAGTGGCTGTAAGCATGATGCCAATGATGTTCACATTTGTCAACTTAAGGATGCATGTTCGTTCACTGCTGCTCACCTCATACATACGACCGTCCGCTCGGATAATTGATAATGGGAACCATAACCGGGCGTGTGGAGCATCCGACAAATTCGCAGATATGGTATTTACAAGCTTAGCTAATGCACAGCCAAGGTTGCCAAGTTTTGGAGTCAGTAGAGAACATTCATGATTCTCGTCATCAAATCTACTGTCATCAGCGTGCATGATGCGCAATGCCCGCCTTGGTACCCGATGGATATCGATCTGCTGGAATCAGTGTGCATGACGCGGATGGGAAACCTTGGCTGGTAGATATAAATCTACAAGCATCAGTGCGCATGATGCGGAAGGGTCGCCTTGGCATCTGATGGATACATGAACAACAACACTAACTGCACACTGGAAAGCACAGCACCAACAATGTTGGGCACGTATACAAACGCATCTTCAATTGACATCCCGAAACATGCCCAGAGGAAGCTACTCACAACCAAGTGCACCAAACCCCACCCCGTCCGCACACCACCGCAGCATTATCTCAGCACTTATTGAGACTTGCCGAGTATGGCTTCATATGACGCGCTCAAGCTTAAAGAGCCTTATCGACGAGCCCTCGTGCGGCTTGATAAAGCCTCCGAGCCTTGATGAAGCTTGATCTGGCATAAGATTCGCATACATTGAACGGCACGAGATCCGCCAACAAAAGCCAGCCCGCCATCAGCCCAGTGGAGTGAGAAGCATTGAGGAACAGGGCAGGGCTGTGGCGCGATGCAAATCGCTTCGACACATCCCAAACTAAGGAACGCAAACCCAACACAAACACGAATTACAGCCGAAAATGTGGGGTGGCTGGGAGCTTATCCAGCTTTGCACCGCAGGTCCGTCATTGGAAAAATCCATTCCGGTGCTCAAGCCCAGGCAAGCTGGCATATGATCCGCATACACACTGAATGGCATGAGATCAGCCGACAAAAGCCAGCCCATCGTCATCCCAGTGGATGTGAGAAGCAAATGAAGAGCAGGGCGGGGCTGTGACAAGATACCACCAACTCATACATATTCCCAACCCAGATGCAAAGCAGCATGGAAAGATGATACGTTGTGACCGATCATCACCCAACAATTGTTGGTCTCTGGGTTACAGAGTAAGCGGACCCTGCTGGCATGCCCCCCAGTGGCTCACGGTCGATGGATGGGATCCGTTGGTCCATGGTTATACCATGAAGGCAGTCGCACCACGCGGCATGGTCACCCCATGGTAAAAAAGTGAAAACATGTGGGCACCTAAGTGCTCCCCGCAAAAATCAAGGGAAAACACAGAACGTGGACTTCACCACCCTCTGCCTCTCCTTGCAGCAAATGCAGACGAATCCACCGAGCTCTCCAAGAGGCAGTGCCCGCCAGAATGGCACCACAGGGACAACCGCCTCCCAAAACCCACTTCCACCCGGCGGCCATCCCCGTTCACAGCGACGCGCCAGTACCTCACATCCGGGTCAAAGAACACGAGTCCCCCGGCACGTGTAATGACTATGAAGCACTGGACACGGAGAGGGAGTAAGCGTCAGACGAATCCAAGACACTCCTAAAGAGCGAGTCGCAGACGAATCCCCGACGCTCTCAAAGAGGCAGTGTCCGCCAGAAAGGTACCACAGGTACAGCCACATCCCATCATCCAAAACACTCCAGTGGCCGTCCTCGTTAACAACGAGATGCCAGTACCCCACAACGTGGCTGTCGATCACCAGTCCCCCGGCAGGTGAAAAAGCCCCAAGGCACTTCCGCATACACACACACGGAAATGACAAGCTGCGTAGTGCATGTATCCCCCCGAAATTTCTAAGCAGGGTATGAAAGTGGGTCTTGAGTCACCTCGTGCTTGCAGATAAGCAGCACAAAAAGAACGGCATCGATTCTGAATTCTTGGTGCGAATGACCTGCGTGTCCATTATTCCATTAGTGCGACGTTGTTGCCACCTCCGCGATGGTGCCTGACAGGGGCTTGCAGCAGGCATTGACGCAACAGGTGCCACCAGGCGCACCTCAGCAATGGTGCTAAGTGGCGAGCCAAACATGATGATGCAGAGGGTACAACCCAGGAGCCCCACATAGAACACCGCCGCCGACTGCACCTCTGCAGCACCCCCGCTCCGCTGATCCCTTTAGAGCCGCAACGAGCTTCCCTGGAGCCACCCTGACCTGAGCGAGGGCCGTCTCCGGGCTTTGCAGGCAGACTCTCAGCGTCGGATCCGGCAAAACAAGATCGCCTGGTTGTACAGCAAGCATGGGTTAATCTGGCGATCACACTGCAGCGGGCTCTGACGCCCAGCGTTGATTCACGGTATACAGAAATCTATATCGTGGTGATTTAGCCTCACCATTTTCCTGGTGCACTGCTGCACAGAATGCCACCGCTGCAACGAAGACAGCAACGATAACTGCCACCTGCCACATACGAATCTCAGGTGAAAAATTGTTCGAAACGGAGCGGTCATACTCCGTTGCAGCGATGTCGGTAACAAACAGGCGGGGTCGACTGCGACATCGATTTCCTCGCACCTCCCTTCAAACTCGGTGGCAATGGCCACCACGTGAAGCGCAAACCACCGAGGGAGGCCTTTTGA
This sequence comes from Cymbomonas tetramitiformis, assembly GCA_001247695.2. Classification (NCBI taxonomy): domain Eukaryota; kingdom Viridiplantae; phylum Chlorophyta; class Pyramimonadophyceae; order Pyramimonadales; family Pyramimonadaceae; genus Cymbomonas; species Cymbomonas tetramitiformis. The sequence goes on from LGRX02028460.1 coordinate 77,390, forward strand.
ACGCTTGGTGAAGGGATTGCAGAACGGACGACGAGATCGCAGAGGTACAAGTGCTATTAATCGAAAGCGTCTAAGGAAATACCTGTTTTTTCACTGCGCTGCGCTGCTCCAGATTAGCATACTGGGAATAGCTCCACAGGCAGAAGGCACTAAAGACGCTGCCGTACAAATTGGTTACCACCAAAGGCACGTAGGACTTCAGCAGTATCCCATAAAGGGTCTACACTTGCACCACCCCAAACGATAGGAAACAGCGTTATCTCAGGTGGAAATCCACTAAGGATCTGTCCTTGCAACCCCTCGTGCGGAAGGAATCTGCGTTTCACGAGAGGGGAGAATAGCAGGACCCGGTTTCTTGAAGTGCAAACAACAAACGAAATCGGCGCTTGGGACTCTTCCTGACGCGCAGGTGGTCCACAATGTTTGGATGTACAAGTAGTGATAATTGCTTCCCAAGTGTGGTCGTGGTCCAATGCCATTAAAAAAGCGAATGCAAAGACCAGAGGATCTTTCCTGAAATTAAGGCGGGCTGTTGGCTGCTGGCCGTCGGGCATGAGACGCAGAAACGTACCCAAATTAAACAGTTAAGACAGGTGCTGGCAAACGGGAAACTGGAGAAGCTGCCGCAGCTTTGATTCGCCTATAGCAAAGCCCCGTCTCCCATGTTTCAACCGGCACGACGATCCACAGGAGTGCACAGTGCTTGGCCTTGCGGTGTGAGTATGAATCACGCCAACAATCAGTGGTATGAATCTATTTCGAAGCTTGTCGTTGCAAAATCGTTATTGTGTCAATCGAAAACAAAATCAGCATAGGCAAGTAACTTTTGGCTCATTCGTCACACCTTGCCAGCAATATCAAAAGTAGAGAGCACCGCGAAGTCCGGTGCAAAGCAAAACGACACCGTGAATACATAAAACCGCACACAATAATCACATCACCAACTGTGGAGCAGCCTGATGACGGTGCGGACCTTTATTATACGGATGGTGTCCATTCCGCTGAAAGTCCGTCCACAGAGCACAATCAGTGTCTTCGGGCTCACAACGTACTCTTATCCTCTTGAATCGGATACGTCCGCGGAGTTGAAAGATAGTTGCAAATTAAACGGTAAGTAGCAGAGTGCTTCAGTCGTGAAAAGTGCCCTATCGGGCGAGATCGGGACATAGTGGAGAGTCAAGGAATACCTCGTAAATAGTGCCATGGCTGATAACGTCGCACATGTCTTCAGAAATCCTAACGCGCCAAACATCGTATCACCAATTTACTGTCTTTTGTTCGAACGGAGATTATGATTCCTTTTCTCTCCGTTACAAAATACTGTCGATTGTGGGTTATAGGTTTAGGTTACAGTTTTCAGGTTATAGGTCAGAAATCCTAAAGTGAATAGTCATGGGCACACCTCCCCTCGCATGTGACAGCAGTACCTTAGCCGCTACCCTTGACCCTAGCTACCCAATAATCACATCCGTTCGTGTAAACCTAGATGCATAAATTTTAACACCACCACGCATTGTGCGATTTGTACTAAGCAATAGTATAGTGCCCTACAGTAGAGGTCTCCAATAATTAAATCGGACCGTGATAATCACGATTACGCGTGTCCTGGCGCGATGGGGCTAAAAGCTAAGCGATTCTAGTGTGGAACACACATAGGTATGAGCGAAGCCGAAGGTCGCTTTACATTCCGGATCAGTATCATATCATGCATCACGAGATGTAAACCTAGATGCGTGTCTTGTGAGATATATAGCTACGGGTATATATCGGGTTACAGTCAGAATGCTTTCACTTTCGGTGTTTGCATAAGTGTAAGTAAACATAAGATAGTCTCGGCTTTATGCCGGAAACCCTAAACCTGTGACACCCGTACTGTACGGAGTACTAGTACAGATAACAGGAAGTGACACATCCAGCACACCACCCTGGACTATTACGGAGGAAGAGTTAGGGTGGAGCAGGGTTGTTGCAGTCAGAAAACACACCATCTCAAGCGGTGGAAACAATTCTAGAGGGGGCCTGTGCTCTTGGCCAGGGCGGTCCCAAATCTCTAGCTAGCCGTGCACACAGGGAGGCATCTTGGCCTTGAAGCTGATCTAGCAGGGCTACTAGCAGTCACAGAGCAACTCTAGCCACTTTGAAAGTGGTCCACAAAGCAGAGTTCACTGTAGAAGTTGCCGTTGTCAATCTCAAAGTCCAGATTGAAGATGTCAAAAGTGTCAAAGTCCAAAGAACCAGAGTCCAGATTGAAGTTGTCGTCGGGGTCAGCGGGACCAGAGTCCAGAAAGGCGGAGTCACGGAAGAAGTCCATTGCGCAATTCTGATAATCGAAGTACTGCCCGGACACCACCGCCCGTGGAGCAATCTCCGCGCCACAAAGTGCGGAGGCGGTGACGGTGTCGAGCAAAGCCATGCTCACACACATGAACAGAGCTGGCAGTGCCGCTGCCGTGAGGAGACCGCCAATTGACGGTGTCCGGACACCACCAACCCGTGGAGCGGGTGGCGGTGTGTCCACATGCAATTCCTCGTCGCCAGACTCGGAGTCGGCGACGCTGGCCGAATCATGCGTGGAAGAAATGTACGGAGGCAGGGGTGTGAAGGATTGAATTGAAACCTGTGGCTCGGGCTCGAAGAAGCCCAATTTCACAGACATGCCGTCCATAAAGGACTGCTCGAAGGGGGGTTCGTCGTCGACGAACTGCTTCGGGAAGATTAGCGCGCCCTCGTCGGTCTCGGTTGCCACTTGCGGTTCAGGCTCTGCGATGCTCTTGTCGATCACGGCGGGCGTGTCCGTGCCGAAATGAACCATGGGAAAATGCTGCGGAGCCGGCTCAGCACCACCGGCTACCTGCTTCAGCTCACGGAGAGCCGTGCGCGCCTCGTGCACGCGGGTAGCAAGGAGAGAGGGCGGAGAAGGCTTTAAGCCCGCGTACTGTGCCCGAAGGCCAATGTTGATGTCGTCCGCGAAGGTGAAGGGCTCTTCGTCGCGACGAACAACAGGCTGATCATGCTGTCCACAAAGTCGAGCGAAGGTGGCGTCGTCCTGAGCGTCGAAGGCGGTCTGGAACGCGGAGACGATCTCGTCGTTCTCGTCGGCAGCCACCAAGTCGCACTCCGCGCATGCCATGTCGTCCGTGGGGCAACTCGCGGTGTCGTGGTAGTGTCCAAGAGGACAACGCGCGCACTCAGGGACGAAGGCGGAGGAGGCTACGTGGAAGGAGATGTTGCGGGCGGAGTTCTTCTTGTAGTGTTGCTGACTCCAATTCCCGTCGGTCTTGAGCGGGCTCGCGGCGAAGCGGAAGCTCTTCCGCGCGCCATAGCCCCCAACACGATTGCTCCGTCCATGGAACTTCCCATCGTCCCTCCTGTTGCGTTCATCCCGCCAACGTGAGGGCGGAAAGGAGACACCCCGCTTACCGTCAGGCTGCTGGCGGTGGCGGTGAGAGTCAGTGAATCCAGAGAGAGGCTCGTCGTCCTTCGCGATTGAGCCCTTTAGCGTCACGAGGGTAGAGGCGGCGGCCTCCAATTGCTTCTCGAACTCCATGATGAGGCTCTTCACGTCAACCCCACCAGAGTAAAGCATAGTCGGGGAAGCCGGAGGTGACGTCTTAGGCTGCTTCGCGCGGCCAACACCGTTCTCGCTCTCCCAAATCTCGAGGATGTGGGCGTAGATGTCCTCGAGGTCGACTTTGGCCAAGTCCACGTCGAGTCGAAGCGGCGTGGTGACCTTGTCGTACATGATGGGGTCGAGGGACGCGAGCAGCTGCTTCTTGGCCATCATGTCGTCGAGCGGACCAGAGGGCGAGTTGCGGATAGCCGTTAGGCAGGCGTCGAAGTCTTGGATTAACGGATCGGGGTCGAGCTTGGAGTCGAAGTAGATGGCACACAACTCCTCGTAGTTCCCAAGGGGTCGAAGAACTCGAGGAAGCAGCCTCTTCGTGACCTCAAGTAAAGCTCGCTTCCCATCTCGCGGTGAAGCACGTCCAGAAGCGTCCACCCAACGTCTTGCGGGTGAGTGAGGCCTCGTCAAAGACGTCAACGTCGTGAAGAGGATGGCGTTGTAGACGTTGTTGACCTCCTTGGTGGCGTCCGCCAAGTCGAAGAGGGTGTCGTTGGCGGCGTCCTTCAGCTCAAATGCCGACTGCAAAGATGTCACCAACGACGTCCACAAAACATTGCGGTCCGATTCGTCACCTCGGAATGACGCCTCCTTGGAGCCAAGAGCGTCTCGAGATGTTCGTTTGATTAAATCCACGTCCCATGATGAATTTTGAACGGCCACAGCACGTGTCCGCTCAGGGGCCGTCAAATTAGCCGCTGGAGATGCAGGTGTCGGCCGATAGCGCATCCCAACGTCTCGGGAAAAAAATGTGTCTAGCCGAATCCGGTTGTGAGCCCCCATGGGAGGCGTAGCTTGCGAAGAAATACTCATGATAAAAATCCTATAGGTGGGTACGTCGGGGTAAGGTGGCGATGGCGCGGAGAGGAGGAACTCGCGGAAATGGTGATGGCAAAAGCAGTCAAAACGTCCGTAACTGCGAAATCCCAATTGTAGAAATGCGGAAGTCAAAGAACACGTTGCGCAAGAAGTCCGCGACAAAGATTGATCAGGTCCAGTCAAAACGAAAATCCCGTGGACATCCAAAAAATCACGTAGGGTACGCTGCAGCGATAAACACAATTACTCCGTAACGACGCGTGCCTCAACCGCGAGCCCTCATAGCGCAACCATCAAACGGGACCCCCAACGCCCCACCAAGCGGAGGCGTTTAGCCAATCATGCTACCAAAAGTAGTGGAAGGTGCCTGGCGCACCATAACCTGTGAGATATATAGCTACGGGTATATATCGGGTTACAGTCAGAATGCTTTCACTTTCGGTGTTTGCATAAGTGTAAGTAAACATAAGATAGTCTCGGCTTTATGCCGGAAACCCTAAACCTGTGACACCCGTACTGTACGGAGTACTAGTACAGATAACAGGAAGTGACACACGGTGTGTCACATCCAGCATGTCTCTTGTTGCCAACTCTTATTGTCTCTTGCTGCCAACTCTCCGTCTGCGGCCAGCCGTCTCTCAACGAACAACATGAAATCATCCAGATAGTACGGGTTACCCACTGCTCCCAACTGTGACCAAACCCGCACCCTGCTGCCCGGCAGCCGGCACCGAGCCGCAAGCTCATCGGCGATCTTTGAAAAAAGAAAGGGGGTGCCTTGAATACATAGAAGCTATCCTGCCAATTGAAAACCACATAGATGTAGATACCAGAATATCCTAGTACACCAGATATCAGATAATCCCGTACTCGGTGTGGATAAACTGTGTGAGATAAATAAACCCTAAGCTAGATATACCCGGAACGGTCTCGGACGGTCTCGGAGTCTAGCCTACCTGTGACACAGCGTGTGTCACAACACGAACCTGCAAATCAGTCAGCAGTCCAGTGTTGGTCCTAGGAGTCTGTCATAGGGGCCTGCACCGGGACTCCCGGTCAGGGCTGCCTATACAGATTTCAGCACACCACCCCTGCACTGTGGGTGGTGACTGACTAGGAGAGTCAGAAAATGTAAGATGCAAGTGTTAGGGCAGGAGCCAGGGTGACAAGGCCTAACTGCTAATCTAATTGTGCAATTATGATACACAAATTAGAACCCTCTAGCTAGCACAAGAGCAGAAACATATGAGCAATGAAGGTCCCGCTAAACTACTGAAAGGCTTTGTGTCAGCAAGTCAAATTGAAGATTTCAAAGGTGTCAAAGTAAAAGCATAAACCAGATTGAAGACCATGTTGAGGTCAAAGCACATCTCAGCACACCACCATGAAAGTGGTGTACTGCCAGAACCAGAACCAGAGCTACTCGGGGTCAAAGGACAGAGGAGCACCGTCACCACAATGTCCACGGCAGTAGTTTGCAGCACTGCACTCCAGTGGGTCAGGCGGCCGGTGAACCACCGTCGCAGCACCCAGGGAGTGCAGTACCGCATCCAGAGTGACGGGGTCCAGCTCGGAGATACCCGGGTAGATGCACAAGTCCCCCCTGCACAGCACAGGCTGCGGAGCAGCCCGACCCGATACCTGTACAGAGCCGATGTCGTTGGCCGCCGTGTAGGCGGCAGCCCCCCCTCCCATGATCGAGAGCAAGAGGATAAGAGAGACGAAGAAAGAAAATCCCCACGTACCCGCGTGTGCGGGGAAGCCCCATGGTGGCTTGCCACAGCCGTAGGTGCGGGAAGCACCACCAGACTGAGGCACGTAGGCTGCGGACTCCGACGCATGATTAGCCGAGATGGTCGGAGTCCGCGGCTTCACCGTGAAAGTGCCGTCGGCGAAGTCCTCGTAGTCGTCCGTGTCGTACCCAGTGAGGTCAGACGGCATGACCGCGGCGTGATTAACTGTCTGCACAAAGCCTCCGAACTCACCGCATGTCGCCTCCGTGGTGGTCACCCGCGCCGATTGAGTTGGCGAGGGCTCCACATTGTCCACCTGCGAGACAGGGATAACAGGGGCCGGCACGGCGGACGCCGATGCCGCCGCACCACCTGCCGGAACCTGCTCCTCCGGCGCGACCCCCGCCGCAGCGACAGGGCCACACACCAGAGCCGATGCATGCTCCTCCACCTCACTCCCAGGAACAAAGGACGCGTGAGTGAAATGTACCTTTTCTTGGGCGGCCTGAACCTCAGAGGTGAGGGCATCAAGCCGCCGCAAGATGTCCTCGTCGTCGGTCCCGCCAGAAGACGGAGGCGGCACGGAGAAACCGTAGGCCGCCACGTCGATCCCACCAACGCCGTCCGTGGAGAGCACCGCGGGCGGACCATACGCCAACGCCGCATGCGAGAAGGCCTCCGGTCCGATGTCGGCCGCGTCCTGGAAGACCTGCACGAGCGCAAGTGCGTGCAGGCCCTCCGCGTCCTCCTGCTCAATGGGAATGCAGAAAGCCGCGGCCGTGGTTGGCGAGTGTTGGCGACCGCCAAGCGGGCAGTCGCGGTAGGGGTGATATACCTCACCCTTACCGGCCTTGCGGCAGCGGTGGCACAGTGGCTTAGCCTTCATGCTGTCGCGGTCGAAGCCGACCGCGGGGGGGTTGCCTGCACCCACGCGAAACCCCTTCGGATGCTGCTTCCCCCGATGCTGCGGCTGCGGCTGCTGTCCCCCGCCCGTACGGCCACCACGCACCAAGGCCTTCAAGGCCGCAATCTATTCGAGGAGCACCGCGTACTCCTACGACGTGACGAGAGCAGAGGGCTTACCGTCCGTCCCCAGCACTTGCTTCTCACGTGCTGCCGTCCCATCGTCCGACTGTGCCCATGCCTGGAAGATGGCCACGACGAGAGCCTGAAGCGAGCGGAGAGTGACCCCGTTGAGATCACCCGCAAGCGGATAACGCACCTTGACCGCCGCGTAAAAGATTGGGTCGATGCGGTTGTAGAGCGAAAGCTTGCGGGTCTCGTCGGTGGGCCGCCAGTCAGGAGCGCGGTTATCCCGCACCAGACGTTGCTCGCGAGCCAAGATCGGCTGCGGGTCAATGCCTGCGGGATAACGAAGAGCCGCGTGAGACTCTTGCTGGTGGCTCTCGCGTAAGACCGCCGGCACGCTCCCCTTGATGATGTCGATGAGAGCTCGACGTCCATCTCGGTCAGCCGAAGAGTCCGTACCCCGAAGCCAGGTGTCAGCCACAGAGTTCCGCTCCACGACGAGGGCCAAGACGTCATAGAGGAGTCCATTAACCTTCTCGATAACCAGAGAGGTGGGGTCGTCGAGGTCAAATGGGGCGAAGTCCAGCCCAGCGGACTGAAACTCGGTCCGAAGCTGCACCACCAACTCGGAGAGGCGGTCGGTGTCATCAGTACCACGATAATGATGTTTCTTGGAACCAAGGATATCCTCGCGGATACCCTTGGCCCAAGCCCGATGCAAGCGCCCCTTGTACACCGCGTCAACCGTGGCATGTTGGTCGACCAGGTTCTTCCGCAACGCGACAGCAGCGTCGCTGTTGCTGGAAGCAGCAGGGGGCACCACAGGTGGGGTGCTAGCGGTCGGAGTGTCCCGAACCGCATCCAGAAGCCGTACCGAGGCGTCCAAGTCGGAATCCCTCAATAGGCGCTTGCGAGCTCGTGTAGATGCTGCCATACTTCTGAAAGCCAGAGAAAAGATGATGCGCGGCTGCACGTTTGGGTGTTGTGGCGGAAATGGAGGGTAGGCGTAACGGCAGAACGTGCGGAGAGGCGAAACGAGCGTGGGGCACTTGCAGATGCCAGCGTGGTCAAAGGTGTCCGGAGCACCAGCCCAAAGTATGTAAACCAGCGGGATCAGGGCAGGTAAGATAACGTAAATAAACATTGCCAAAACCGAGCAATAGCAACGCGCGGTGCCCATGACTCGCAGCCGCAAAAGACGTCTACCGTAAAGCCATGTTCCAAATCCTAGTCGCACCCAAACGCGCAAGTGCGCACCACCTCTTCAAGCGGCTGCTTAGCCAATCATGGCCAAGATAGCAAGTGGAATAAAAGCGTGGATGGGGCCACGACCTACCGGAATATCCTAGTACGCCAGGTATCAGATAGTCCCGTACTCAGTGTGGATAAACTGTGTGAGATAAATAAACCCTAAGCTAGATATACCCGGAACGGTCTCGGACGGTCTCGGAGTTTAGCCTACCTGTGACACAGCGTGTGTCACAGCACGAACCTACAAATCAGTCAGCAGTCCAGTGTTGGTCCTAGGAGTCTGTCATAGGGGCCTGCACCGGGACTCCCGGTCAGGGCTGCCTATACAGATTTCAGCAGTAGAACGTCTACGTGTACCGTCACTACACGATGTGGTGATTGATGGCCGGAGGTGAGGTCAACGCTCAAAGCAAGGCATTTAACCGGTTTAACCGGTTTCCCGATTAATCGATATATCGGTTACGGTAACGAACAAGGCTAAAACGGCACGGGGGTCTTCAACGCTAGTATCCCGCCACTTTCCCGGGAAATCCGGAGGTCCGATTAGTGTTTAAAACACTTTGAGAATCATTCCGGCTGAACTACTGTGGGATTATTGTGGGTAGAGTTACACTCGCACTGCCGCCTTCGACGTCAATCTTCACTCCAAGCGAATGATGCCATGGGGGAGCGTGGGCGTGCCTCGGATGAAAGGAAGAGATACGGTACTTTGAATTGATGCATGCAGAGAGCGAGGAATACTACAAAAAATAGAAGAATGTGAATGTAGCCCGTCCGTGGTTAATTGTCATGATTGTCGTCTTGGGACACAACCTAATAAAAAGCTGACATGCTTGCCGTGCGCATCGCAATTAACGAAAGGCTCTCTACACGTGACACGTGTGGTGTGTCGGGGAGGAATTGTGATCGCCGAGCATCAAGCCGTTTGCAATCAGCATGCCGAAGGCGTCACTATGATCGAGGCATCTCCGTTTGTTCGGGTGCTAGCCTAAGGCAGGCACGCACTGTTTTGCAAGACTGCAAAAGTGTTCTGAGGAACACTTGTTTATACTAATAGGGAGTACCAAGGATTGTTATCGGATATCGGATATTTCTTAAATATAATTTTTTGAAGTTACTGGCAACCAGAGGTTGGCTGCTAATTGTACTCGATTACAAAACGGCTGTTAGAGGTTGCTCAGCTCTGTAAGTAGCAACTCTGCCGATTCGAACTCCGTGGGTTTCCCTCGGATTCGATCGACACATGCTTGCCACGCCACATTCGATTCCTCTATCTGTTCAGTCATCAAAGTGCAGCTGCCAATCAGTTGGGATATATCACCTGTAGTCATATGTCATATCATCTCTGCTCTCTCATCTGAATACCTATAGATCTGTTGATGTGGCAGTAACCGAGGTTCTCCTGGTTTCCCTCCAGTTCTGTTCGACTCTTCGAGTTCTGGATGGTTTCCTACCATTTCTCTGGAGCCTGATCTGCTGTAGGTGCAGACATCCCAGTGTCACATTAAGACTCTGAATTTTGTCAGTCACTCCTGTCACGCCTCTCGGGTCATAATATTGACTGTCATCATTCCTGTCGCTCGTCACTCTGACACGTCTGTCACTCGTCGGACTCGAGTTCTACCCTAGTACACCGTTTGTGTTCGTGACAATTACTGTAAGAGACGCAAAACGTCCACACGTCATCCATCTCGCGGAGCGAACATTGCCAGTTTGTTTGGCAAGGGGGTGCTTCGGTGTCCGATGGAGGACAAGGCGATGCATAAAGCGAAGTTTCCCTTAATTAAAGCGAGTGCGCAGAAGGAACTCGAGGCGTCGAGGCAAATATCGAAAAAGGGTCCCCGCGTTGACGGTGGTGATGCGACCGTGACGATAGAGCCCGCATGAAGGACGCCAACATTAAATGAATATTTTCTAGGCATTCTAGGTGTTCAGAAATGCGAAGGTAGAAAACAATACCGACACCATGTTGTTATTTCCCCCAATAGAGACTATTTTTCAACAGCGCAGCTTGCACACCAGTTCGTCTCGAGCGAACATGTGATGCGAGACGTATGGTTGAAGGACCGGTGTGTTCAGTTCATTTATACGCTGGCGGGGGCATGCTAACTACCACATATTTTTCACAGCTAGCATCATCAGCAACTGTGGTCGGCAATGATTTATATCAATCATGGGGAAAATATAATTCATGGCAGTAGCAGATGTCATCATTATCTCATTCATGCATGACAAACTCAGGGCAATGCTCATTCCGACTGGTTTAACGGTATGCATATACCGTGCTACCACATGTGTTGCACTTGCTAGCAACGACCGTTCAACCTGGCATCAAATGGACAGAGAGACTACGGCAAGCTAACGTACGACATATCAGTAATCACCATATGCATAACATATTGTGCTCTCATGAGAGGGCTTTGGGATTCTGGGATTCCTGTTTGCGAGACTCGCGTCTCTAACCATTACAAACCTATCAAAGTCTCCATTTAAAAATGTAAGAAATGTTGCTACCGGGTTGAACTATGCACGTTTTCCAAGGGCCAGGCAGGTCACTCTCAATTGGCATCACTGCTTCGGCATCTCTGTTGACACGGCTTCAGCAGCGCGCAACACGTCTAAAGATGGAAGCAGTGCCGCTGCAGATGGATCTTCGGTCCCAACGCCTGTGATTCCTCCACCCATTTCAATGGTCTGTATACACGGCTTGCTGGACGAAAACATGGTGTCAGTAAATCCACTTTATCTCTTTGAAAGATACATAGTACCCCCCAAAACCAATCAACAGTATGCAAACTATGTGGTATTTCGGGCTTGCTTATGGGACACAGCTTCATTGGTGGGTGCACTTGTTGCAGCCGCACCACGCACACGAGCTGCAGAAGGAAGGGGGATGTAGGGCCAGCAACGGACCAATATGCATTTTCTGAAGCTCCGAAAGACACTGCTCAATCACCGCGTGTATATGCCCACGACACTGTGCTAGTTCGTCGCTTGCCTGCCATCACGTCAACAGTGCCCGGAGCGCGCTTTAGGCAGTTGAGTTTGAAAAGCTAGAACACCCTTGACGGCTTCCTCACTGCAGATCGTCTGAACCATGGCCATTTCACGGAGTACGGGAGGAGCTCATAATAGTATGCCCCTTTGAGTGCCCGGTCTCTCCTGCGCGCTGCATGGGTCTCCGAGAGCCTCCAAGAGGGAGACTCTTGGATTGCACCCGAGACCACCTTTGGGCACTTTCTTGACAATACAGTACGCTCATATGCTAGCACCCATCCATTTCGTCCAGCCATGATTGGAGTAAGGTGGGGCTGCGGGTGAGCACAACTGCAACCACTCTAATCCTGACAGGCATGCATGCACCACTCCAAGCCTGACAGCCATGCCCTTCCGGACTTCCTCATACCGTCGTGAACGGCTATCTCGGTTCTAGCCGCCCCCCCCTCAGCGCTACCCGGTGCCACGCACCTTGCTAGCAAAGGCGGAGCTCATCTCCCGGTCACTAAACCCTGGCGCCACCCGTGATTTCCCCTTCAGCTTAGTACTTCCCACGCTGACCTCCCTGCCCCTTGCTCTTGGAGGTCTCCCCTCCCTCTCCTCTAAGAGGTCTGGACACAATGCAGGTCTCCTCGGCCCCTCCTCCAAGAGATCCGCCTACCCCCTCCTCCAAAAGGTCTGGGCACAATGCTTGCAATTTCAACAACCAACGCACGCATGAATCATTCAAAGGGAGCACTAACATAGGGCGATGGGCGATGCTGGGTCCTGGAGACCCGAAGAATCTTTCACCCAGAGAGCTCGGTGCATACAGAGTGGAGGACGGGAATCGGTGCACCGTGGATATTGTGCAGACATTTAAGAGGACTGTCGGGAGGATCCGTACCAAAAGCGCGAAATACAGAATGGCTGAGCATGCACCAGGGAGGGGCCGCGGGGCGGGGGTGATCAAAGCTATTGGAGAAGGGAGGAGGCTCAAATGGTGTCCTTGGGTCACCTGTCATCTTCTTTGCGGCCACGGCAAATCCGCGAGAGCCATCGCGAATGCGGTCGATTTCTGTGTCCAGCTTCTTCAGCTCACGAGCAATGATGTCGAGCTTGAACACGTCCAGCTCCTGGTTTCGGATCCAGGCAGTGTGAGCCAAGAGCCAGTGACGACGAGTGTTATAGCAGTGTAGATTACATGTGACACGATTACAGGGTGCAGGTTATGTGTGGCACGGTTGCAGGGTGCAGGTTATGTGTGACACGATTGCAATGTGCAGGTTACATGTGACACGATTGGAATGTGCAGGTCACGTGTGACACCGTTGCAAGGTGCGAGTGTGATAAAGAGACGCCCGCGTGCCGGAGGCCTTCTGAAGCAGTGTGTATCAAGCGCATGCAGCAGGGGTGCATGAGAAGAGAGCGCATGAGGGGAAGGGGGGGTGCATGAGAAGGGGGTGCACGATGAAGGGGTGCATGCGCATAAGAAGAGAGTGCATGAGGGTGGGAGGGGGAGGTATATAGGAAGAGAGTGCCTGAGGGTGGGAGGGGAGGTGCAGGAGAAGAGAGTGCATGGGGGGAGGGGGAGGTGCATGAGAAGAGAGTGCAAGAAGGTGGAGGGTGAGTGAGGAGGAGGTCCGCGCATCACTTGGAACTGGCGGCGCATCAGAGCTTCCTTCTGAGCAGCTTCGTCCCTCTCCCGCTGCAGCCGCGCGTTCTCCTCTTCAAGCGCCGTCATCGCGCCCTCCGCTTTCTCCGCACTGCAGGCGCAGCGCACCCACCGGGTCATCAAAGGCCGTTGGCAGTGCAATCCCTCTGACCAGGTGACCCGACAGAGGTGCGAGGTGCACGAATGCCACACATCACAGTTGGCCAATCGAAGGAGGAATTAGAATCCGTGTACAGCGGGGCCATGCCATGGCAGAAATGGCATGACATGCCATGCCATAGCAGAACATGTCATAACATGACATGACATCACATGGCATGACATGGTAGAACATGCCATAACATGACATGGCATCACATGGCATGCCATGGTAGAACATGCCATAACATGACATGGCAGAACATGGCATGACATGCCATGGCATGCCGTAGTAGAACATGATATGTCATGCCATAACATGATATGATATGACATCACGTGACATGACATGACATGACATGACATGACATGACATGACATGACATGACATGGCAGCACATGGAAGAACATGGCATGGCATGGCATGACATGGTAGAACATGATATGACATGCCATGGCATGGTATGACATGGTAGAACATGACATGACATGCCATGCCATGGTATGACATGGTAGAACATGGCATGACATGGTATGACATGGTAGAACATGGCGTGACATGGTATGACATGGTAGAACATGGCATGCCATGACATGACATGGTATGCCATGGTAGAACATGACACGACATAATATCACAGAACATGACATGGTAGAACATGATATGACATTATATGACAAAACATGACATGGTAGAACATGACATGACAGACCGTGGCATGCCACGAAGCCATGTCATGACATCGCGCCACGCAACGCAAGCAGCCGCAGCCAAAATTACAAACATCACTGCCTGCTGCTAGTGCCTGCTGTACCTCTCGATGCTGGAATGGGGACAGCTGTGGGCGCTGGAGATGATGCCGTTTATGATAGTGACCTTGGTACAGGAGTGGTACGGCAGGGTAGTGTGAGCGGAGTGGGGGCATTGACTTTGACCGACTGACTGTGGGAGGACGTGGCTGGTGAGTTGAGCTTCCTCTCGCGGCCCGCATAGAATGAGCCGGAGGTCGAGGTGATTCGATGGCCCAGGACGCCCCCCTGGAGTCTCGCGGAGATCCTGGAAGAGGACGAAGGAGCCCTCGAGACCGGGTGAAGCGGGCGTGCGCGGTAGGTGTGGGGGGCTGAGGCCCGCCCGTAGAGACCTGGGGGAAGCGAACTCGGGTCTTGGGTTGGCCCTGACTCGGCAGCGGGGGATTTTTTAAGGGATTTTTTAAGGGGCGGTTCGTCGCGTTGGGAGCACTCGGGGCACATCGTAGAGGCCCCCCTGGCGAGGCTTGTCGCAGGCTGCCTCTGCGGCTCAGGAGTTTGAACTTGAGGAGGATCGGAGGGGGATCTGAGTGTGCTAGGGCTTAATCGGAGCTGGCAGTGCAGTTGGATGAATAAGGGGTCGTCGGTTTGATGAGGTTGAGTGAGTGGGCGGCCCGGCGCTCGAGGGTGGGGGTTGAGATGGCGCTTTTGCAGAGGCAGTTGGGTGAGGCGCAGGCGGGGTGGTTGTGTTGGATGTTGACACACAAGTCGAGCTCCTCACAGTGTGGGCGTCCGTCCCACCATATCTATGACCAATCTCAACTGTGTCATGTCTCCATGACCGATCGCAACATGTGGCACCTCATCCGCTTGGTCTCGCCCCACACAGCGAAGGTACTGGCCGTGCCGGAACTAACAGTGTTACCAGATGGCGGGAAGGCGAACACTGGCTGATGAACTGCTGGTCACCGGTAGGACTTGGGACCGTCCATTTGTAGTGAACGGAATCGTAGCCAAGCGACGCTAGCCCACCGCCATCCCACTGGATATGATAGCCATGCACAATTCAGGGTGAGGCCATGTCAAGATACCACACACTCAAAGACGTGAGGAGCGCCCAAAGGCCGATCCATCACATCAAGCAAATCACGACAAAGAGCGTGCTGCACGTCCAACCACTCATGCCATGCAGCACGCACACGGCCGCGGTTCAAGCTCCAATAATTTGAGGCATGTCGGGGATTTGCCCAAGATACCACACACGCGTCCTAGTCGAAACAGTCACTGTGGGGGCGTTGGGAGCTCGTCCGGCGTTGCACTGGAGGGCTCTCCCAGGGCAAGAAACCGCGGTGGCGGCTGGGCCCAGGCACGCCGAAGTCAAGAAAATCAGAGGCGAAACCACCACCCCCCTCCTTTCCCTGCAGCAAAGCGTGCTAGGCTGCAGCGCTCTTCCAGAGGCAGAAAGCTGCCACCGAGAGTGCCGCTGTGAGCATGGAATCTGCCCAACCTGGGAGACTTTTCGTGCCTCGCTCGCACGAGCCAATTGCATGCAACCACCCCCCCGGCATACAGAGGGCATGCCTCTTCGCACCAAGGTCCTACTACCACATCAATGGCTCCGCGAGCCCTGGTACTCCAGCATGCGTCCGACTCATGAAGTACCAAACAAAAGTGGACAAGCAATTGTCAGACTAATCCGCGGCGCTCTCAAAGAGGCAGCAACCGCAAAGAAATAATCGGAGGTGTGCCCATATCGCCTCGACCACATTCACCAATGGGAGCGGGGAAAGTTGCGGCTATCCTCAGAGCTTGATCTCGAGATGGCGCTGCCCAATCGTTCTGATAGGACAACGGCCATGCGACGATCTCGGTATCGGAGACGCAAGCAAATCGCACAAATCGCACAAATCAGACACGCCTCTTTGTTTCTGGAAGGGGGCTTGCGCGAGGCTGCTCCGGGAGAGGTCGCCGGGCCGCCGCACCGCGCAAGCGCCGCGCTGCGAGCTTGCTTGGCGGCCTCCGCGTCCGCCTCGGCTGCCGTCGCGGCCAGCTCCATCTCGGACGCCCGGGCCTCCGCCTGCTCGGAGCGCGCAGTGGCCCGCTGCAACGCTGCTCTCAGCTCCAACGCTTCCTCCTGGTCCCCTCCCCCTTCTCGTCAAACCTGCGCGCCTTCCGGACCAACACATTGGCACTCCCAAGAATTCGGCCGGCCACGTGGGACAATACCGACTAGCCTTCCACGCAGGGCGCCGCATGACGCTCCCTGCAATCTGACCGACACGGGGACTGGCGCTTTAATCCTAGTAGGGTGCATGCAGCGATTTTCACTCGCATGCAGCATCCCCACGGTATATACAATATTGGATGGTGTTATGAGGGGGGTCAGCTGCAAAGTGGAATGAGCACCTCGGCCTGGGAGCAGCGTGCCACAGCTCCCTCCAGCTCCTCTCTGAGCTGCTTCACCTCCGCAAGCTGTTCACCGTTTGCCTGCTCTCGGTCTCGCTGCCCCTGCGCAAGTGCTGCGTCTCGCTCCTCTAGCTGCGCCCTGAAGTCTCCCTCCACCACCCTCCACACAACGTTTCCACTCTTCCACGTGCCTCATCCAGCCATGCGCTGCCTGTGCCCTGCGATGCCTAACAGCATGCGATGCCTGGCGTCATGCAATGCCAGGCGTCCTGCGATACCTAACGTCATGGATGCCCAACGACATGGATGCCAGGCGTCCTGCGATGCCTAACGTCATGCGCTGCCTGGCGTCATGCGTTGCCTGGCGTCATACGTTGCCTGGCATCATGCGATGCCCAACGTCATGGATGCCCAACTTCATGCAATGCCTAACGTCCTGAGATGCCTGGCGGCATGGATGCCCAACGTCATGCGATGCTTGGCGCCATGCGATGCTTAACGCCAGGCTTTGTGCAAAAGAAGAGTTCTGATATGGCTACAAAGGCAGCGAGGGGCAAAAAGGTGGACAGGCAGTCCGGCAGGAGGAGAACTCACCGCAGGGTCAGGACCTCCTGATTGGTGGCCAGCTCTCGGCGCCGTGCTTCTTCCAGCTCTGCTCGGAGCCACGCCATTTCCGCGCGCATCCCTGCCAACTCGTCGGCATCCTGCGCCTCCCGCTCCTCATGCTGCGCCAGCCTGTGACGCGGCTCCACTCCCACCCACGCCCCTTTCTCCTCACATCGCTACCGGGATGTCAAGACTCCTCTCTCAGTGTACTGGCAGATCTGAGAGAGAAGCTCTCAACTCGGGGGGTGTGGGTGGGAGGAATTCGCGGCGCTCTGCAAGGACCAACCCCCCCTCACCGGACCGAGTCACACGCCGCGTGCTTGCAATGGCACGCAGCGCTGAGAGGGACGCACTACACGAAGCATCTCACCGGTCACTAAATATCAATTGGGATTGGCATAAAGGAACATTCGGTAATCTTAAGGTGTTCACGTGAATATGAAATAGTCCACACCACATCAGCGTGTGTCATTTGACACACAGCGCCCAGCATGGCCGCCCTGCCACATCAGCGTGCCGTTTGACACATAGCGCCCAGCATGCTCGCCCCGCCACATCAGCGTGCCGTTTGACAGTCAGCGCCCAGCATGAGCGCCCTGCCACATCAGCGTGCCGTTTGACACACAGCGCCCAGCATGGCCGCCCTGCCACATCAGCGTGTGCCGTTTGACACTCAGCGCCCAACATGAGCGCCCTGCCACATCAGCGTGCCCGTTTGACACTCAGCGCCCAGCATGGCCGCCCGGCCACATCAGCGTGTCATTTGACACTCAGCGCCCAGCATCATCGCCCGCCACATCAGCGTGCTGTTTGACACTCAGCGCCCAGCATGATTGCCCCGCCACATCAGCGTGTTGTTTGACACTCAGCGCCCAGCATGACCGCCCTGCTACATCAGCGTGTCATTTGACACTCAGCGCCCAGCATGATCGCCCCGCCACATCAGCGTGCCGTTTGACACTCAGCGCCCAGCATGATCACCCCGCCACATCAGCGTGCTGTTTGACACTCAGCGACCAGCATGACCGCCCTGCCACATCAGCGTGTCATTTGACACTCAGTGCCCAGCATGATCGCCCCGCCACATCAGCGTGCCGTTTGACACTCAGCGCCCAGCATGATCGCCCCGCCACATCAGCATTTCATCCATCCCAAAATGCGAGCCGAAACAATCATGCCTAATGGACTGATCACACTGTGCCGCGGCATCGAGGGCTGCAATGGAGCTCGCGCCACCTTGATCCTGCGGCCTCCAACTCCTCGCGGAGGCGGGCGGCGTACACGCTGCTCTCGGCCTCGCGCTGAGCCAGATCCGCGCAGTTCGCCTCGTACGCGGCGTTCGCGGCGGCCAGTGCGGACGCGCCGTCGCTGCCGTCTATTGTGCTGCGGTGCCGCCACACGCGCAGGGTCTTGTCCGCCAGGCTGGCGCTCCAAACCTCGCGGATCTCGACCTGCTGGACTCTAAGCACGAGGTTGATGAAGCCCGTGTGTCCCTTCAGCAGGCTTCGCGGCTCCATTGCCTGCTCCGCCACCCCGCGCCATCTCTTCAGCTCCTGCCAGAACCATCAGCAAGGACTGCCCGTCTCGTGACGGCCGCCTCGCTGCGCACCGGACTGCCCGAGGCCGGCCACAATCGGAGGGGCGAATAGAATCTTTGCAGTCCAATGAAAGAAAATCGGAAGGGGCAAAACAGAAGCCGAGTCATCCGGCATCGACGGCCGCGGCAACGATCCGCGCGAGCTCTGCATCGATAACCAATGGTGGAGATGGCGCACACATCCGACATCGACGGCAGCAGCGACAACCCACGCGGCGCCCGGCCACTATTGTGGGATCGAGAAGAGTCCTGGAGGTGGAAAGAGATTGAGACTAGAGATATTCGCGCGACAACTGGGTCGCAGAAGAGAAGCCTGCGAGGCACAGAGACGCAGGGATAACAAATATGACCTGAGACCAAGACTCAAGGTTGACAGCGCGTGCCTGCGTTGTCACCGCTCCCCGCATCCTCTTGGTGCACCTCTCTGAGAACTGGCGCGGTGGACCCGGCGGAACAACTGCTGCCTACACGAGAGCTGCGCTACGTTAGGGATAAGTCCAGGGCCGCGCAAAACACCTTTGTGTCCCAGACGGCAATAGAGGGCAACTGCCCACCAGCCCATACTGCATCCCCCACAGTCGCCAGGTGGCAGATGGCCTCGCTTGTATTTACGCACCGAAGGCACTCATGCGGCTGCACCACGCTCCATTCCCTGAGGCCCCTCAAACCGCACTGCTCATCGCCGGCCTCCACTCCCTGAGCCCCCTCACACCTCACTGCTCATCGCCAGCCTCCACGCCCTGAGGCCCCTCACACCGCACTGCTCATCACCAGCCTCCACTCCCTGAGGCCCCTCAAACCGCGCTTGTCACTCCACACTTCCGATCATACGGCTGCCAGGGTCTCTCTCTCAGACGACCTGGTCGGCCCAGGGGACTCTGCAGATGCCGCTCCTAGCCCCCCCCTACACATGGAGCTGGAGAGTGCCCATACCTCAAGGTGGAATCTGCCGCGCTGGACCACACGCCGGCGCCGGCAACGCACATGGCGTGGATGCTCCCCTCGTGACCCCGCAGCGTAATCGGCCCCGCCGTCCCCTCGCCGCCTCCCTTGCCGTCCCCACGGTTCTGACCACCGCCCTCCACCACCCGAGTGGCCTCCCACACGCGGATGGAGGTGTCATCTGAACCTGACCAAATCTGCCCTCACCGGTGTTCCCAAGCCCCCCTCCCCCACAGAAGTCGATGCCTCCCAATGCACCCAGCTGTGCATACCAGCCCAAACTCGTAAAACCTGCATGCTGCCACGAACGCCATAGGCATGGTTCGGTGGATTCTGAGTGTCTTACGATGGGCGCTCAAGAGGCCGCAAAGTGCCCCTCCACGGCAGTCATCCACGGACATCTTCTGTCCTATACTGGTGTACCTCGAAGTGGGGCCTTGCTGACGCCGAATGGCCGTCATACAGTGCCATGTGGCGGTCCAGCACACGCCCAGATGCTGCCCACTAGGACGAAAGAGGAAGTCGGCGAAGCGAAGGAGTGACTAAGGCAGGGCAGGCGGGGGGGTTGGAGGGTGCGCACCAGGGGGCCCACGCACAGCAGGGAACGGACCCCGTTGGTGTGTGCAGACAAGCAGGCGACGCGCTGCAGAGTGCGGGCGTCCCACACGCAGATTGAGAAGTCATTGGAGCCGGAAAAGACGCGCAGCCGCGGTGCCGAAGCGGCCGCCAAACACGGCACGCCCCCCACGTGCCACGTCAACGTACGCAGAAGTTTTTGCGTGCGGGCGGCGTACACGAGCACTGGTCCCACCTGGCTCTCCCCAACCCTCCGTGGCGACTGCTCAGACATCGTGCGGCTTGAGTTGGCATGCCTGTGGTCACGGAACGAATCAAAGGAGACACTTCCACCGCTCGGTAAGGAAAGCGACGTCTCCCGGGAGACACTTCCACCGCTCGGTAAGGAAAGCGACGTCTCCCGGGAGACACTTCCACCGCTCGGTAAGGGAAGCGACGGCCATCAAAAGCTCACCTCCTGGCCAATCACAGGGCGGCCATCAAAAGCTCACCTCCTGGCCAATCAAAGCGCGGCCATCATAAGCTCACTTCCTGGCCAATCAAAGCACGGCCATCAAAGGCTCACCTCCTGGCCAATCAAAGCGCGGCCATCAAAAGCTCACCTCCTGGCCAATCACAGCGCGGCCATCGAAGGCTCACCTCCTGGCCAATCAGGGGCGGCCATCAAAAGCTCACCTCCTGGCCAATCAAAGGGGCTGCCATCAAAGCTCACCTCCTGGCCAATCAAAGCGCCATAAGCTCACTTCCTGGCTAATCAGCACGCCATCAAAGGCTCACCTCCTGGCCAATCAAAGCGCCATCAAAAGCTCACCTCCTGGCCACCACAGCTCCATCAGCGGCTCACCTCCTGGCCAATCAAAGCGCGCCATCAAAGGCTCACCTCCTGGCCAATCAAAGGGCTGCCATCAAAAGCTCACCTCCTGGCCAATCAAAGCGCGGCCATCAAAGCTCACCTCCTGGCCATCAGCACGGCCATCAAAGCTCACCTCCTGGCCAATCAAGCGCGGCCATCAAAGCTCACCTCCTGGCCAATCACAGCGCGGCCATCAAAGGCTCACCTCCTGGCCAATCAAAGCGCGGCCATCAAAGGCTCACCTCCTGGCCAATCAAAGGGCGGCCATCAAAAGCTCACCTCCTGGCCAATCCAAGGGCGGCCATCAAAGCTCACCTCCTGCCCGATCAAAGGGCGGCCATCAAAGCTCACCTCCTGGCCAATCAAAGCGCCATCAAAAGCTCACCTCCTGGCCGATCAAAGGGCGGCCATCAAAAGCTCACCTCCTGGCCGATCCACACATTGTCGGTCTGCGGAAGGTAGAGCATGCACCACACCAGGTTTGAGTTGCTGAAAGTGTGCTTCACCACCGCGCCTGGTAACCGCCAGCCCCCGCAAGCCCCCCCTGAGGGTGGCACAGGATGAAGGGTGGAAGAGCAGGGAGGGGAAAGGTCGCCTCAGATGCTGCTGTGCTCGGATGTGGCAACTGATGCCGGAAGGGGCAGCGTCATGGGCAGCGTCATGGGCAGCGTCATGGGCAGCGTCAAGTCTGAGAAGCTCAACTTCGGCACATTACAAGAGGGGAGCGGCCCTGGCGATTCATCGTCTCAGAGTCGAGAGTCGAGCAGCTCCGAGGTTGCGAGGGCATGTTCCGCCAGCTTTTGCGCTAATTCTTTGAGATTCGGTGCGGCAATACTCTTAGCGGTGTGGATGCTGTGAGGACGCCGTGCACTGGTAGCGAACCAAATGTGGCCCCCGTGCACATATGGACCAGGCGGAGCAAGGGCCGGCGCCTGTAACGTGGTCAGTGTGAGGAAGCGCACTCGGGCGGCCGCCGGGAAGCTCCGGTTACGAGCGTGGTGGGCACCGGCACCACACAGCAACATGAGGGGTGCGGGTTGGCACGCATAGGGAGGGCAGTATTGCACGAGGGGTTGGGGTGACTGGAGGGTACCCACCTTCCACATCGCGGATCTGGATGGTACCCTGACGGTCCGCACACCAGACCTGCCTGCCGCCCACCAGTGCAGCGCACCGAATCCCCCCCGGGAAGCTCTTCACCAACTTCGCCTCCTTCTCCCCGCCACTTCCCCGGCTCTTCCCCACCTTGCCAACCTTGCTGTCCGCGGCAGCCGGCTGTTCGCCCGCCATCGCTCCACCCACACATTCTAAGTTTCCCTCCTGTGGCGGCGTGTGCCCTCTATCCGCCCCTGGGCGCTCATTCCGCAGCTTGCTATCCCGCGATGCAGAGAAGCCGTGGCTGGCGGCGGCGACGTCCCTCGTGAGAGCCCGGAGGCCGAGCCTTGTTTGCTACGAGCCACACCCCTCATGGAGAAATGAGCCGCGACTTGTAGGGGCCATGGCTGTCAGTCGCGCAGGGACATCGCGGGATTGGCATTGCACCCCGGCGCACGGAGAACGGCAGCTGCGAGGCTTGAGCAATCCGCTCCGTAAAGACGAAGCGCCGCACGTCCCGCGCCTGCCTCATCTGAACCGGTCTCTTCCCGGCCCCCACCTTACAGTGGAGGGAGAGCCACGCCAAACCCCTGAAACAGCGAGTCGCTCAGATCGCTGCTGGCGAGGCGTGCAGGGCGGGGGTAAGAAGGGGGGCCTCTGCCAGGACTTGCCTCCTCTGCCAGGCCTCGAGAGTCGGGTCGTTGGGCAACTCTCCTGCGTGCACGTTCATCTGCAGCCCACCGCATTCTCGTCTCCCCGATCATTGAGCTTGCCTCGGCCCTTTGCAAGCTCCGTCACCGCGTCCCCGGGGCATGGCGACGGTGAGCAGGAGGCTTCCACCATCGTGCAACCCCATACTGCACCCCCCATCGTGCACCCGCCATACTGCACAAGACTATGCAGTTCGCAGGCCTGGACTTCCACTCCATCACTTAGCGTGACAGCAAATCATAGTTAGGGCGCTACGCCGCCTGCCTCCAGGAAGTGCTGCTAGCCTGGGCATTAAGGGGGGGCAGTAAGGGGCGCTATGCCGCCTGCCCTCAGGAAGTGCTGCTAGCCTGGGCAGTAAGGGGGGGCAGTAAGGGGCGCTACGCCACCTGCCCTCACAAAGTGCTGCTAGCCTGGGCAGTAAGGGAGTGCCGTAAGGGGTCCTACGCCACCAGCCCCCAGGAAGTGCTGCTAGCCTGGGCAGTAAGGGGCGCTATGCCGCCTGCCCCCAGGAAGTGCTGCTAACCTGGGCAGTAAGGGGCGCCTCGCGCAGCCACAGCTCCGTCGAATTGTTTTGTAAAGCGGCACATACAGCCGGGGCGGGCGAGGCACGAGGCACGAGGGGTCGAGGCACGAGGGCTCGAGGGGCGCTCTATGGACTGCGTCCGACGCCCGAGGACACGGCAAGCCGGAGATTTGACATGTGTATTACTTCATCATGCCCCCGATCGAGTGGGCACAGCACCTGCCGGCTTGTGCGAAGACGCGCTTGTTGGGGCGTCGGCCGGAGCGTCCCCGCTGTGGCCGCCACTCGTCCCTGGCCTGCTTCTGCTGCCGGTCGGCGGCCGTCGGCTTTTCGCTTTGCTGCCACTCGTCGTCGGGGGTGAGCCCTCGGCCGCAGCCACGCCCTGCCCCGCTCTCCGCCGGCGCGGTGCTGTTCGCGCAGGAGCACCCGGCTGTTTCGGCGGGCCACCGTCCTGGCGGCCGCCATCCGCCGGCGCTGGAGGCCTTCCCAGTTGCTGAGCGCCAGGTGCTGGTGGCGCAGCCGGCGGGAGGGGCGGCAGTAGACGCTCCGCCTCCACGGAATGTGCGGTGCCAGCCCCTGCGTGCGGCTCCCCGTGTGCCTCCCCTCGGCCGCGGCTGCCACCCTGCCACAGACAATACCGAGAAAAGGATCGATTTCTTAGGTGATGGTGGGGACATACGCCTCCTATCAGTTGCAGGCGTTCATCCTCGTCGGCAGCCCCCGAGCAGCCCAGGAGGAATAGAGCTCGGAAGACTGGTGGGACTATGGCGACTTGCCGCTCCTTGGATCGAAGGTGATGACCTATCCAACGCAGATGAGGCAGCCTCCAGCACATGCCACAGCGGCAGTATGCTCTGAGCTCGCACTCCCACCAGGGCTGCGTCGACCACGGGAGGCACTGGGCGCACGAGTCAAACCACCATGAGATGCAAGCACCCGAAACAGCCCAAGGCAGGACGGCTTGGTGGCGCGTGGCCGTCCGGGCGCGCTTCGCTGAGTTGGCAGGACGGCTTGGTGGCGCGTGGCCGTCCGGGCGCGCTTCGCTGACTTGGCAGGAAGGAAGCAGAGCTGCATTGCAACAACGCATGGGGAATATCCCCCATTGAATGTTTTAGCAGGCGAAATCTGCGGTTGAGATGCGCTCGCCTCACCGGGAGATCTGTCCCAGCGGCGGCGCCCACGCGGCGTGCGGCATGCAGGAGCCACCGAGCGTGCAAGCGAGAGGGCGCCGCGCCTCCCCCGAGCTCGATCAGCACATGGGTACGCACTTCCATCGCCACTCACATAGACAGGGCGCGCGCCTTCGATGGGAGAGGGGGCCGTCAGCCATGAAGGAGACATGCACTGGGGGTGGCCCAACCTTATTCGCCGCAGCCACGCAGCTAGCTGTCTCGGGCTCCGCACGCTTGCGCGCATTGCACGGCGCCGCCGCCCTCGGGGATGGCATGAAGGGCTCTGATTGGCCTGAATCGTGCACCGGTGGGGAATCCTTGCCCCCACCAACCCCTGTAGGTGGCGAAGCCGGGGAAAATCTCTCCTCTTCGTCATCGCTGGACCCCGTGCCTGCCAAGCGGGGGGGGGGCAGGCTCCTCAGCCCTCAACCTGATGCGCCGAGCCATGCACCATCTGGTGCACTGATATGTGACCTGCGGCTGGCCTTGGGACATCGAGCTCGCTGCACAGGCCATTGAGCTGCGCCATCAGGCTACACTGCGCCATGACCTGGTACACCGTACGGATGTGCCCCAGGCTGCGCCATGTTGCAAGCTGCCATATGCCCTGCCGTAGCAGGGGAAGCATACCATATCATCTCACCCCACAGCGAGTCTTCGAGCAACAGTTTTAAGCTGGCAAAGCACGTGAGCTCAAACAGTCGGCACGCTGGCGCCGTGAAGTCCAATCATTCGCGAGCAGCTTAGAGCTTCACAGCAGCATGGGCTATGCTGAGGGGAGGCGGAGGGGCCTAGGAACTGACTGCTTTCGCCATCATCGTTGCTAGCGCTGTTGTCAGTGCCATCACTGCCGGTATCTTCAGTCTCCACTCCGGTCTCCGCCTCAGTGCAGGTCCAATCAGATTCGGATGCCACGTGGCCCTCTGACGTGGCAGAATCAGCGCCACAGGGATCCCTCGCTGCTGACGTCGACCTCACTCCCTCTTTGCCCCAATCTTCTTCTAGGAGGGGCCTTGCTGGGGCGCGCCAAATGGAGCTATGATCCTCCGATGGGTCATTCACGACGCCACGGAAGGTGCAGTCCTGCGCGACGTCGCCCTCGGGTCCTCAGCACCCGGCGATGGCAAGCAAGGTTGCAGCCGGAGGCCGGAGTTCTGCAAGCCAACGAAAAAGCAAAGGGAAGCAAATGGCAACCTGGGAGTCCGACGGCACCGCAGCTGCACCACTCGGGCATTGGGATCTCCCGGGCCAAATAGAAAGACTCCGGATTTGCTTGAGGCACTGAAAGTTTCTTGTGGATTCGAGGGAAGTTTTTAAAGCCACCTCAGCAAATGCTGCACTTTGTTCGCCGATTGGTGGCATCAACTCTGCCGCCAGGAGGTGCAGCTGCGCAACGTCGCCTTGAGCTGCAAGGGCGCCCTCTCCGCCAACCGGAGCGCTGTGAGAGCGCGCTACTGCAAGCTGTAGTGAAGGAGCAAAGCCGCAGCACACAACTCGGCCATCATGCGCTAGAGCCGGCGCTCAGTACCCATTCACCGATGGCATGCTCGCGAGAACCCGCAATGGTGCACCGAGCTTCTCTCCGTATTGAGGAGTGGGACAAAGGGGTTGAGACGGGTACTTTGATCCCATCAATCCGAGGGGAACGGGGGGGGATGGGCACTCTGGTCGCATTACTCCGAAGGGGGGCATTGGCAGGCTATCTCTGATGGGACGGGCAACAGAAAACTTTCGGAATTCAACTCGGGGGACCTCCTTTACTAGTGGTGACAAGGGGGAGAGAGGGGTGAAGCTCGAGTTGGATGCGGGCTGCGCCGAAGGAAGTCTGCTTTGGGGAGGCTGCGCCGATGAGGTCGAGTTTTGAGCTCCCTGTGTGGGAGCTAGTGGAATCAAAGTAGGTCCTGGCTCGTAGGTTTGATTGCACGGCGCGAGGGGAGCGCACCTTCGTGCTTCTCCAGAGACTTTTGCCGCCAGAGGCTGTCCTGCTGCTGAGCCTGCTGGAACCTCGCCTTGGACCGATTGCTCGGCGGCGCAGCTAAGCCTCACACCCAACCACGCGCTCTCCCGCTCTCTGTTTTGGGGCAGATAAGTACCTCCGGAGGCGCCATCAGAAGGATTCAGCATAGTTTAAACCGCTGCAGCGAAGAACGAGAACTGAATGCAACACGAATATGATCAGACGTCTTCGACAAGAGCCCCCGAGGAAGCCGCGGCTGAGAGATCGTAGAGGGGCAGGGGGGTAACAGCGCACACCCTGGATTGAAGGGGTTCGAAGAGAGTCAGGGGGAAACAATGCCCACTCTCTGGGTTAAAAGAATTAGCTGCTGAGGGCCAAGGCCCACACGCTGGGTTGATAGCGTTCGCTGCACAAGGTTCACCTGCTGGGTCAGATTCGCGCGTAGGACTGCCCTGCGAGGCGTTGCTCGTGTCGGGGGACTGATTCAACGAGGAACCCCCTCCCACCCTTTGCCTTAGAGGGGAGCTGTGCTGGTGTCCAGGTTGAGGCTTCGGCGAATTGCGAGATCTCGTGCACTTGGTGTCGCGTGGTTGTTGAGATGTGCGGCTCTCGTCGGGCACCCGCCCACCTGCACTCTCCGAGGCCACATCTAGGGTTTAGGCGTAGGGTTTGGTTTTAGGGTTTTGGCACAGAGAGGAGCCGAAGTAAGTCAGGAAGTCTGGAAAGCGTGCGTGAGTTCCCCGGGGTAAGACGGAGCTGCAGTCTCCTTTAATTCCGAAATTAATGGCGCGAATATTTACGCGCCGTCTTCATAGAACTATTCTCGTCGCCTGACCCGTAAAGCATGAGTTGGGGACCCCATGTGGAAGCGTGCTGCTACGTATTTTAGAGTGCGACGAGAACGAGACCTCTGTTATGAGTTGGGCTTGTGAGCCCACGATCTCCGCGTTGGGATGCATCTGCCTGTGCGCAAGAACAAGCTCTAGCTCAAGAGCGACCACAACGAAGTGTCGACTGCGTCTGAGACGCGTGTCAGACCAGGGAGTTGCTTGAAGACCTCGTGCATACAAGCTGGCTCCGTCTCCCATTCACCCACTTCTCAACAAAATATTCAAAGGTGCAATATTCAAAGGTGCGTATCACTTTCGCCAGCATTGAACACACAAACGTCCACGTGGAACATCCACAAAGGTCCACAAACCTCCGTCCGATAACAATATTGTAGACGAGACCATGCGACTACAAGTATCAGGCACAAGTGTCCAAGCACGGACGCTGAGACCCGAGCAAGTTTACCAGGTCTACGTGACACAAAATAAGGGAAGTGCCTCTGAAGCCTCTTAATTTGGTTTTACGTGAAGAAGTGCGCATACCGGACTGGGAGCATCGGGATGTGAACAAGCGCTCACGTTGTCTGCTCCATGTTTGGCTAAGTTTCCCTGACGTATCAGTCCCGGCAGGGATAACGCTCTCATCAGTGAAGATCAGCTAAACGTTTCCAGAAGTGTGCACTTCGCGAGGGAGGTGTGGCACCTGAGCTCGCGTAGACGACATGCAAGGTTGGCTGTCACCAGGATAAATATCAGAAAGCGATATCAGAAACGCTGCAGAGATCAGAGGAAACGCATTTCAAAGGCGGGAAATCGAACTGTTTTCTAGACGAAAGGCTTTTTCAGAGTCGAGACGGAACCACCCGCACGTCGCGAAGAGAGTTCAAAGCTTTTCTCGTCTCCTGAGAACATCGAAGAGCCCTTCAGTACACGCTACTACAACTAGCTTCTTCAACTTGTACTGGTACAGTAAGTCGCGATTTTCCGGCGCCGGCGAATTTTCGCTAGCGCTAGCGGCTTCATCTGACGGACCGAAAATTTGGGCTTAGCGATGCCCATTTCTTATTGGTGCACATACGAAAATCTTCTTGTAGCGTGATACATTTCTTAATCGTGCATCATCCAATTCCCCGATCTGATCTAGCGTGTGCGATTTCTTATTTAAGTATTGATGAACAAGGATGCGCTTTGGACGCGCCAGCGCGCCTGACCCATTTTAAGAGCCCACACGCCCCGCCAGCGCTGGCGGGCCAGAAAAAATGCACGCGCCGCGCTGCCGCCGCGGCGCGCCATCGCTCCATCGTAATCGAGGCGCTCCGCCAGCGGGGCTGGCTCGTTCGCCACGCCAGTCCCAGCCCCACGCCATCGGCCACGGGCCACCCTTCGCTTGTCACGCCATGTCACGCCCCACGAGACATCAACGAAGGCATTTTCAGGGTAGAAGGGGGTCGATTGCGGATGGGGGCGGGGTGCCCATCCCTCTAAACTCTCCCCACGACCCCTCTACTGTATCTCGCCAAGGGCGCCGGCGCGCTGGCGCCCGAATTTAATCCAGGCGCCACGCCAGCGTTGGCGGCACCCCAAAAATTCAGGCGCCACGCCAGCGCGGTGGCAAAAACTGACAAAAACTGCGCGCCACGCCACCGCCAACGACAAAAACCCAAAGCGCATCCTTGTTAATGAATGATGCATTGTAGATCCGATGTAGCGTACCGATTTCTTATTGGATGTCAGATCGCCAGTGATGCACCTATATCTATAATTTGTGTCTATTGCCAGATCGGTGGGTTTACCCACCGTAACACGCTGTTACGGTGGGTAAACCAACCCTACGCTTTTGGCGCGTAACGGGGTCGTTACGCGTTTCCGCAAGACATGTGACATTACGAGTGACCAACTAGACACCTAAAACCAATACTAAAAGTACTCGGGGGTCAATAGACTTGGCGGCAGACGCTGTTAAACATGCCTCCTATTGCGCTCAACTTGAGAAAACGTGCTGGATATGTCACCCTGACTGTCATATTTGTCAGGTGTCATGTCCGGTGTGTCATTCTCGGTGAACTTGCTTGTGTCCTGACAAGGGTATGTATTCCCGTATGTTATCAATTATTGAGTTCGTTCTATGTCTGCCGGGAGCGTTCTCCCCTAGTCCCCTTTGCTGCATGGCTACTGCCCGACAGTCCTTGTGGGAGGACCGAAACGACGTTGGGTCCTCCCACAAGGACCGGTGTTGCGGGAATTTTTTTAGCCGTCCTCTTGACGGTCTTAGTGCCTACCCTTCGGTTTTTAGTATACTTAGGACCTAGACCGAGTGCCCATATGAGCCATCAACCGTATATCGTCATAAAATGACTATATCCAATGCATTTGTAGCATGTACCCTATCATTTTTGAGTTGCGACTTTCTGTCAGGGTTATGACCGATGACACATGTGTCATACATGTCATACGTGTCATACATGTCATACATGTCATACCTGTCAGACATGGCATACCATGTCATGTCATGTCATGTCGAGTCATGTCATATATTATAATGACAGACAATCGTCAGTACGGTCGACTATGTACCGGAATATCCTAGTTCACTAGATATCAGAGGGTCCCGAACTGTGTGGATAAACTCTCTCATAAGATAAATAAACCCTAAGCTAGATATACCCGGAACGGTTTCGCAACGGTCTCGGAAACTAGCCCGTACCTGTGACACGGCGTGTGTCACAGCACGAACCTATAGATCAGTCAGCAGTCCAGTGTTGGTCCTAGGGGTCTGCCATAGGGGCCTGCACCGGGACTCCCAGTCAGGGCTGCCTATACAGATTCCCACACGGAATCCTCGCGGTTGCTGCCCCCGCTGCTGCTGCTGCCGCTGCTGCACCCGCTCCCGTTGTTGCCGCACAACCGGAGCGGCCTCACCGTGTTGCCGCTGCACGAGCTCCTTCAGCTCCGTGATCTTCTGAAGAAGGGCGTCGTACTCGCTGCTGGAAAGGTGCGCGGAGATGCCGTCCGCGCCAGAAGCCACCTTCCCCCCGCCCGTTTGTGCCCAAGCCTGGTAAATCTCCACAACCATGGAACGGAGCGAAACCAGTGACACCTGAGTCATGTCAGCGGCCATGGGATAGCGGACCTTCACCGCAGCGTAGAAGGTCGGGTCGAGTCGGGTGTAGAGGCTTAATTTTCTGGTAGCCTCCGTCGGTGTCCAGTCAGACGCTCTGTTATCCCGCACCAAACGTTGTTCCTTAGCCAAAATCGGCTGCGGGTCAACGTTTGCGGGATAACGTAACGCGGCGTGCTCCTCCTGCTGCGACTCCCGTAGTGCCACCGGTACACAGCCCTTGATAACGTCGATGAGAGCTCGCCGTCCATCTCGGTCAGTCGAAGAATCCGTACCAGTGAGCCAGACGTAGGCGTTGTTGTGCTTCTCCACCACGAGTGTACCGGGAGGTACGAGCAGAGGGGTTGCATGCTACAGAGATCTGGTTGCATGCTGCCGACGAGTGGTTGCATGATACAGATGCCTGGTTGCATGCTGCGTGTGCCCGGTTGCATGCCACAGATGCCTGGTTGCATGCTACAGATGCCCGGTTGCATGCCACGGAGGCCAGGTTGCATGCTACAGATGTCAGGTTGCATGCTACAGAGGCCAGGTTGCATGTCACGGAGGCCAGGTTGCATGCTACAGATGTCAGGTTGCATGCTACAGAGGCCCGGTTGCATGTCACGGAGGCCAGGTTGCATGCTACAGATGTCAGGTTGCATGCTACAGAGGCCAGGTTGCATGCGACAGAGGCCAGGTTGCATGCTACAGATGTCGGGTTGCATGCGACAGAGGCCAGGTTGCATGCGACAGATGTCGGGTTGCATGCCACAGGGGCCAGGTTGCATGCGACAGATGTCGGGTTGCATGCCACAGGGGCCAGGTTGCATGCGACAGAGGCCAGGTTGCATGCTACAAATGTCAGGTTGCATGCTACATACGCCAGGCTGCATGCCACGGATGGAGGCCAGGTTGCATGCTACAGATGTCTGGTTGCATGCCACAGAGGCCAGGTTGCATGCGACAGAGACCAGGTTGCATGCTACATATGCCAGGTTGCATGCTGGTGATGGGTGGTTGCATGCTGCAAGGGCCTTGTTGCATGCCGGTCACAGCTGTATGAAGAAATAATTGATGGCAAGGCAGATTTCAGGAGAAGATCTGCAATGACAATAATTATATTGAGGATGTGGTGGATTCCAGAAAGATCTGCAATGGCAATATCGTGATCTGCCTGATGATTGGTGGAGGAGTACCAGAATCAGGCATATATGTGCACATGATTGGTCGATGGCAGATGTCAATAAAGGAATCCTGCTAGTGATTGTTAGAGAGCAACATGTTGAAAGGGAAGCTTGGAAAAGTGGACCTCAGTTAGTGTTGATCGAATGAATTAAGGAATAAGCAAGTTTTACATGTTAGGATTAGGCATGGCGCCAAGACTATACATAAGGATATGATGTAGAAGGTTCGAGACCATACATATATCGGAAAAGTGATTGTAATACTAGGCTGTATAGCCAGTGTTTGTCATGAAAGTAAACAGTGGAATGTAAGGCTAGAAGCCTATGTGAAGCACCAAAAACAGTAAATAAGATATAAAGAAAAGAAGAAAGATAAAAGAAAAGAATAAAGAAAAATAAAAGAAAAAGAAAGATGTATAAGTTATCAGGAGTGTGCCTGGTACAAATTGGTATTCAGATGTTGAATATGTTCTACGGACCTTTGGGGTCTGCGGATGAGATTTTGCGGATGGCGACTTTTGTGTTTGCGTTTTGAGCTAGCTCTGCTTGCGTTTGGCGGCTCAAATTGCGCGCGTTACGTGCACTTAAAACACGGAAAAGTTTCGCTGCGGGATCTTCTTTGTGTGGGAATTGGTTGAGATCGGCGTCGGATTGCTTTTTCTTGGGACCCTGGGCGAGATTTGTGACTTGATCTTGAGAATGTTCGCAGCTGGTCCACTCCGACGGCTGTAAGGCTGGCAAGATATGCGCGTAGACGTCTTTAGTGGACCCGCGTTCTCGCTTTTGGGTGGATGTGGTTGTGATGATGCGGATGCTCAGATTACTGATCTTGGATGCCGGCAGAGGCTTAAGTATGGGGGGGGGAAAGTGAGCTCTCTCAGCAACATATATAACTAAGCAAAGCGGCCGGAGGCTATTGTCAAAAAAGTACAAATAAAAAGTATCCTTTTAGTTTGTTAACAATCTGAGCAAGTTTGGGGCCAGATCTTGTATTCTCACTAGCTGCTAAAAATAGCCTATCAGCCTTAAGTATGGTGGAAGTACCTCCCACTTTCTAGGGAAGTTCCTTATACCTTCTGGCGAAGTTCTTAACAGCTTTTGGTGATATTTTAGTTCTATTGGACAACTAGTATTCTTCTGGAAACGCCATACGGCCATATTTGACACTGTCATAGTGGTCATATTGTCATAACGGTCATACAGTTGACCGACAGTTGACTTTTGATGCTTTCGTCTGGACCTTCGCCCCCTTCCACCACCGCTATGGATCCTTCCGCCACCACCTTCCCTTTGACCCCCTCAGACCTTACACCAACCGCTTCCACCGCGCCTGGACCTTCGGGCCTTTCCACCGCTTCCACCGTGCCACTGACCCCCTCAGACCCCTCTCCACCAACCGCTTCCATCGCAGGGGTCAGTGTTGGCCAAGTTGTTGACATGTACCAACATGTCCCGGACGTGGCTCAGTTTCCCTTCGGCGTGCCCTTCAGCGCGCTCGCTGGCATGCAACCTGGCATGCAACCTGGCATGCAACATATGCCAGGTGGCATGCAACCCAGCATGCCTCATAGCCATTTTGTGCACGCCCCCTCTCAAACCTTCCCTTTTATGTTTCATCAACAAGAGGTCGGTTGGAGCGGCATGCAACAACATGCAACGGGCGTGCAGCCGCATGCAACCAGCATGCAACCGCATGCAACCAGCATGCAACCGCATGCAACCAGCATGCAACCGCATGCAACCAGCATGCAACCGCATGCAACCAACATGCATGCAACCGGCATGCTCCAGTATGCTCCAGACATGCCATATGCCCCCAGTAGGCCGTCTCAGCCTTTTGGAATGGCTCTCCACTATGCCACAGGCTCGCCAACCCATGCCCCAGGCGTGTTGGCCCATGCCCCATACACGCCCGCGCCGATGTCGACCACCTACGGGGATCCATGGACACTACCCGTTTACTTTCCACCGCCTCCACCTCCGGTATATGGAGCTGACCCTGCGTCGGAGGCACGAGCTAGAGAATGGTGGGCAGCGCGAGAGCGCATGGCGGCTGCGGAGCGGGCGGTGGCGACTGATTATATGAGAGTGGTCCCCCAACGATTGTATCCGACACCGCCGATGGAACCGACTCCCCACATCGACACTTCTCCTGACGAGGGTGTGGTAAGCTGGTAACCCATCAGCCGCATCATCGTCGCCGTGCCTCGGGGCCAGAGACTCTTGGGAGAACCTTGCCGATACACACGGAGCCCCAAGACGTGGTGACCGAGGACTTCTCCCAAGCTCACGCGTCTCAGCCTGGGAGCACGACATCCGGCTCTGGCTATGAGTCTGCAGCGGGCACTCAGCATAGTCGCAGACGACGAGAACGGCGTCTCAAGTTGGAGAAGCATCGGAGGAAGGAGCTGACGGACCAGGAGGTGTTGCAGCGGGTGGTGCGCGCTGAGACCGCTCGGTACCTTGCGGAGACCGAGGCGGGGAGCCTGCGCGATCGGATGGCTCAGCTGGAGGCTGCTACAGCGGAGGACGAGGTGGCCGAGGAACGTCGTCTGGCAAGAAGACGCCGGGCAAGCCTGGACACCCCTGTGGTGTCCGGGTCTGGTGGGGGCCAGCCGCAGCATGCAGCGGGAGCGGCTGAGCATGCAACACAGCATGCAACACGGCCGGCTGAGCATGCAGGCTTCGCAGTCTTTCCCCGGTCACGTTGGATTATGCCGGTCACGGTTCCGTATCCTTCAACACGCGAGCAAATGGTGGAGGGCAGCAACGGGTGACACTCGCGGGCTGTAGTCCGGGGGTGGGTCAGGGCAAGGCCCAAGGCGCTGGGCTGATCGATGAGGTATTCTTGACGGCAGCGCAGCTGAAGCAGCACCTCATCCACGCCGAGACCAGGCGCCTGGCCGGGGATGAAGAGTCACAACCTCAGTGGCTCATGATGGCCGCGCGCGGGAACGACCATGAGGCAGCCTTTGCGGCTACCGCTGCTGAAGTACCGCCCCCTCACACCCCCGTGGAGAAGGAAGGACCCCGTCAAGATACTCGAGATGCACCGGTAAGCAGCACGTGGAGGCAGCGCTTTGACGCCTTCTTTGAGAAGTATCTAGATACCCTGTGTGCAGCTCTACCGGAGGCCTCCAAGTTGCGTCGCACTGAGGAGGACAAGGCCCGCATCGATCGCAAGCCGGACGCGGAGGGTGGACCACCATGTAGGCGTCCATACAAGATGACCGCTGAAGAGCTACGCCAGTTACGTGAACGCATCGAGCAACTCATGAAGAAGGGTTACATCCGGCCGTCGTCAAGCCCGTATGCTGCCCCATGTCTGATGGTACCCAAACCTGGGGACCCAAAGACATTGCGTCTGGTGGTGGATTACCGACAATTGAATCAGCAGACGGTGCGGGACCGGTATCCACTACCGGACATCCAACTGATGTTTGACGAGATGCAAGGGGCAGCGTTCTTCTCCTCCTTTGACGCGGTGGACGGATTCTGGCAAGTGCCAATGGCCGAGGAGGACGTGGAGAAGACCGCGTTCACCACCCAGATGGGGGCCTACGAATGGTTGGTGATGCCCCAGGGCCTGCATAACTCTCCATCTCAGTATCAGCGGCGAATGCAGCGTGCACTCGGTCATCTTCCCTTTGTACGGATTTTTATCGACGATGTAGTGGTCTTCTCACGCACGGTGGAAGAACATTACGACCATGTACGTCAGTTCTTGGACACTTGTCGAGAAAAAGGGGTATACCTGAAGGCATCCAAGGCGCAGATGCTGAAGGAGTCTCTACGGTTCTTGGGGCTGTTCCATTAATTGTCGCAAGGGGTTAGGATTTTCGTTTTTTGTCCGCTGGGGGGTGGGGTCGAGAGATGCTTCGTCCGCTGGGTGGGTGGGGGCAAGAGATGCTGCTGTCCGCTGGGGGGGGGTCTGCGAATCCAGCGTGTCCGGAGGGTGACACGCCAAGATGTCCGGAGGGTGCATGCCATCGCATGTCATGTCGACACGTCGGTTCTCGTTCACAATTGGCACATGGGATGGCACGCGGGAGTGTACTTGACCATATTCCAGAGTGTTTCTAAGTGTCTTTCCCACTAGCTGTGGGATATTCTTTCATCTCTTTCAATATCTCTTGCTCATCCTACAAAATGTCGCTCCCCTTGACAGTCGAGAGCGTGCTTGGCGGTGGGCTTTTACACCGGCATGTCGTTGCCTTCACGGAAGAAGGCTTCGCAGCAGACATTTTAAAAGGCCACATCCCTGATGATGAGGACCTGGAAGAGCTCGGTCTGTCACAAGTGGGCATTAGCGTTTTCCGCATGCGTATCTGGACTTTAGCCGCGCTTGGCGACGACTTGTTTCAAGAGAAGATTGATGGCGCTAGTTCAATAGATCTATTAGAGCAGCGCGCACCCAACAAAAATATGCTCATGAACCTGACGAACGATTCGTTAAAGAAAATATTTAAGCGCATGGCGACGCGTCGGGTCTTCCTTAACGCTGTTGAGTGTGAGCTCAAGAAAAAGTCTGCAGCCGTACCTACCGGTAAGAGCTTCTTGTTAATAAAGTGAACGCGTTTCGTTGTCACTTGTTTTTTGCTGATCGAAGTGCTGTTGTAGACGAAAATAGTTTTTGCTTTCAGTCGCTAGCATCAACACTAGTGTGATCATTCTGTCGCACGATACTGTATCCGCCCGAGTCCCTGTGCGTGCCAAGCTTTTGCGGATCAAGTTTTTCGTTTCCGAAACTTGATTAACTCTGTCTTGCGTGTATGTGCATTCCACAGTTGTGCACGTGGATACTGCAGGAGTCGTAAGTCCTCATTCTAAGACCCCACCTGTGTTAGGTGCGCATTCTCTCTCCTTATTTGTTTGTGTATTGTTGTGCGTGTGTATTGTTGTGTATTGTTAAGTGATGCTCACCGACGTGGCACCTGTGCAGAGACCTGGCAAGTCTTGGAGCAAAGTGGTATTTGATGATCATGACTGGGACAAACGGTCTAAGCGCGATCTGGTCATTACTACTTATCAGCTGGTGGTTCGACAACCTCTCCTCAGTAAGGTGCCTGTTATTCATATAGATGGTCGGCCGTTGATTTCCACTCGTGTGACGGGCGCGGCAATATCAGTGGTTAAGATGAACCACTTCGAGGATGAATCCACTATACGCAACATGCAGGAGCGATTGCTTGTGATGGCGCAAGACCGCAGTAAGCCCCATTTTTCATGCCCAGATGGTGGTTTAGTGTGCAGCTTGCTATATACTTGTGACAATGCTGGTGATGAGCGCCCGCGTGGTAAACTGAATCAGATTTGTGCGGAGCTTATGCGTCGAGTTCTGAATCTAGATGATATTCGTACACAAGCTTATGAGGAACACGGTAGTAAGAAACATTCCGTTGAGCGGTGCCACACTGCTGAGAACTATGCACTGTCACAAAGCGGCCCGATCTCTAGTTACCAGGCACACTCAGACGAATTTGATTTTGACCTTGGGAGGATGTCTGATGCTAAGTTCCGTGAAAATATGGAGGAAGCGAGGACTGAATGCATTCGCCGTTTACAGTCTACAATGTATGCGGATGAGCCACTCTTGTCGATCGCTGCTGCACCCAGTGATGATTGGGTCTTCTCTGCAGATGACATGGCTAGATTGAGTGACTTTCGTAAGATTGAGAATGTGAACGTACGTTCAAATTCAGATTTTCGATTGATACCTCGAGGGCCTATCTGGGAGACATTGAAAATGATGTATGATTTGAAGGAGCCCTTCCCCCCGATAACGGCATTATCTTTGGTTTCACATGTGGAGGATGACACTCTGACATGGAAATCTCAATATTCTTTCACCTCTTGGAGAAGTGATAACAATTGGAGACGGCCAAATCAGGAGAAGAAGATAAGGGTACAGCCAATCAGTGATTTCAGTAGATTTTCCGAGGAGCCTTTTGAGTTTCATTACTTGCCATATGACACCGCCACGGGGTTAGTGCGAGCGTCTCCTCGAGCTTCATGGGCATGTACCCCCGACTTTTTTTTGCCATCAGCCAATTTCCAAGTCGTGTTTGATACCGACAAAAATCAGTTCAATGATGATGATTTCTGCATCAGGTTTGCAGCACTCACTGGTGTTACTCCGTGTGAGCAACAGAAATGGAAGGCGGAGGTGGAAGCTAAAGAGCTGAAGGTAGAGAAACGTATTCAGAGGGAGGCGGTTTGGAAGAATGACCCATTATGGAAAGTAACAGTGCCTGTTCTGAAAGGTATATTGTGCACACGAGTTTCCGTGGATGCAAGAGATCTTAAAGAATGCCACAAAGTAGACTTGGTTGAAATGCTTGTCGAAAAGTGCAATAGAGATGACCCTGACATCTTAAGAGCACTCGATGTTCAATAACCTTATGGTATGTAATTGTCTCCAAATCTAGAGACAGTTGTCAAATATAAGTGAGAAAGAAAGAAAAAGAAAAAACCACGCCCGTTGGGCGTATGAGTAAATTAATTTCCCCGGCCCTACTCTGGGCCGGACCGCCACGGGTGGCGGCCTTAAAGGGACAATTTATACTGGGTGGTTCTCATCTTTTTCCTTCTCTTGTTTCTCCTGTCTGAGCCTTCTGTATAGCTGGTAGGTGCTGTGAGCGTAGTTCACCGTCAGGTCATGTATCCTTTGCAGTGCCTGTATGGCTTCTTTTCTGTCGAGCCCGAGTTGCTCGAGTATGTCCCGGTTGTGTTTGTATACCGTGCCTGTTCTGCCCACTGCAAAGACATGGAGTTTGGCACGGAATCCATGTCTACGTAGCAGTTGTAGTAGTGGTCCATATTTCGTGTATTTTTCCAGAAGCTTGGGTCCCCATTTCTCGTCGTCGGTATGGGCCACCTCGATGAGGTGTAGGTTTTTGACTCTTGCTGGTGCTTCCTGTTGTGTACATTCCCATCCGTCTTCTAGGTCCTCCAGGCCCTCTATCATGACTATGTCTACAAAGCTCGGTATTGTGTCGGGTCCATCATTTCTGCCTGGGTTGTTCTTTCCGTCGTGCCTGCATTGCCCTCTAGTAAGTATGTAGTTTGGTAGTACTCTTGGCTTAACGCCAGGGTCCCTCTTTTTTCCGGTGTAGGCAAGGACCTTGCATCCTCCTTTCCTATGGTGGTCAAGTATGTGTTTAAGTTCGTCTGCGTGGGCGTCCGCCCTGTCCGAGAACATTCCCCGCATTTGTGGGTTGTCGCATCCACCTAGGGCGTGCCCCACTCTCATGAGGAAGCCCTTCGCGTAATCCACCCCTTTGTGCCGACATCCTTCCAGGGTGCACTTTCCGTTTCCTCCGGCTGAGTTTTTCGCTGTCTCGTAGTCTTGTGCTGGTAGTATTCTCAGCCTGCATTTGAGTATCGTTTTCCGCGCCGCAAAGGTGGCTCGTTTCCAGAAGCCGTTCGCTATTTTGTGTAGCGGCATGTCTCCCTTGAGGTGCCCCATTGTTTCGTTCAGCCAGTTGTCGGTGGCCTTGTTCTCTTGGACCGGAGGGGCGTTCCTATTTTTCGTTCTGTTGTGTGTCATGTCGTGCTTTCGTTGCTTCCATCTTGTTCTGGGCATCGGGTCCTGCATCATCGCATGGACTCTGGACTCCTCCGTGACCCGGTCATGGTGAGCTTGTCTTTCATTTGCCGGTCCCCCTTTAGGTGCTTCCCGCTGTTCAATGAGTTCATTGAGCATCTCAAAGGTTTCCTCATCATTGTGCTGCTTTTGGGTCGCCTCGAGTCTCTCCACGAGTTCGTTGAGTTCCTCAAACACTTCTTCCCTCTCACGGGGTTGGGGTGGTGTCTCTGCAGGTGTGGGGTCGCTTCCCCGGGTGGGGCCTGTTCCGCCTTCTGTCTTCCTTTGGTCTTGTTGCTCGTGCATGTCTCTTATAAGGAGCATCTCTTCATCCTCCCTTTGTTCCATCATGGCTGTTATTTGCCTGCCTTCTTCATCCCTGGTCTGGTCGGCCTGTTGCTGCTGGTTGGGCTTTGGGTCCCGCATCATTGCTTGCTCCTCTTCATTTTGCTGCGCTTGGTCATGGTGTGCTTCCCACCTGAAAATGTGCTTCGTTTTCAGTTGGTGGGTCCATGTTGTAGGTTCTCCTTGGAGCTCGGTAGTTTTTGCCGTGAGCCTGCTGTTCCCTCGGGCTTGCTGTTCACGTAGTAATGTGGTCACATATTTCTGGACGGCGAGCTTTCCTTGTAGCTCTCTGCTGCCCGAGTCTTCATCTGGTACCATGGGTTTGACTTGTATTGTTTCGTTATTATCCCATGCCTCCGTGAAGGTCCCTGTAGTGCATGCTTGCTTGGCTGCTTCGTCTGCTTTTTCGTTTCCCGCAATTCCTGTATGTGCCTTGACTTTCAGTATAGAGACCGTGTGCCCCGCTGCTACCAACGCTTCAATGTTGACCAGTATGGCATATAGGAGGTCTCTTTGCCGGTGGTGTTCCATGCTGTGAGGTTTTGTTCTCATGTTTTCCAGTTGTCTAATGGAGTTGGCACTGTCCGTGCAAATGGTGAGTCCTTCGCCACTTGGTGGCGGCGGGAGTGTGACTGCTTTCTGTATGGCAAGAAGCTCGGCTCTGTTCACCTCTTGGTCCTCACCTTCCCATCTAATCATGTGGGCCTCCCCTTCTCCGGACCTGGGGTCCCATACCGCAGCTCCTGAGGCCCATTCTTTGCCTCCTTCCTCTGTTTCAATTTCTCTCTTGCTGCCGTCCGTGTATAGGTACGAGGTCGCTTCGTGTGCCCTTTGAGGGGGGGGGTATGTCAGTTGGGCTGGTGTGTCACTCGGGGGTAGGTTCCTGGGGTCTTCTGTCTGGTCTCTCATTAGTTTCCATCTTCTCCCTTGGACCCCCGGCTCGTGCTCGGGCCAGAAGTCGGCGGGGTATCTGACAATTTTTGACCTCGCCACTTTGTCCCATAGCATTTGGGCGTCAGTCTGTCTTCTGAGTCTGGTGTGCGAGGTATTCGCTTCTATCACCTGTTGCACTGTGGGGGGGTGAATGTCCCATTTCCCTCCCCTGCTACCGGGGAGGAGTTCCCATTTGGCTGGTCCATCCTCCACATGGAGGTTGCCGTCCTCCCACCAGGTTTCGATTTCTGTCTGTACGTTGTGGCACTGGGGGCAGAGGTCGTTTCTTATGTGCGGCATTGTGTTGCACATTCTTCCCACTGCATCCGTCATGTCCTTTGTTTTAATCTCCGGGAATTCATATCTCTGCCATGGTCTTGTGTCAATAATGCAGTCGGTACCGGGGGTGCATCCTTTTTGGTTTGGTTCGTGCTTGTCATGCTGGTTCGCCTCCCTTGCCGGCTGCTTGGCGGTTGTGGTCGTGCGGACCTTGCTCTGCGGGCAGGTTGTGAGTGCCTGTCTTATGCAATCCGCAGCAGCGTCTGGGTCCCCGCAGTGGGCCTGCCACCCCGCTTTGTTGGCAACAATCAGTACCCTGAGGTTCCAGTTGCACTGCTTCGCTTGCTGGTGTGTGGCACCCATCCAGTGGTCAGGGGGCAGGAATGTGAATTTGCCTTGCGGTATTTCAAGCAGTTCGTGCACCAGGTGCCCTGCATGTGCGTTGTAAAGTTTCCTATAGGGGTTTTTTTCATACGTTGGGTATATTCCGACCCCGAATACCGGGTCCTGTGTGGTGGTGGCTGCAATGGCGAAGTCCAGTGCCTTCTTGAGGTCCTGTGGCGTGTATTCTGGGTTGAACTGGTAGGCCCCCAGTTTCATCCAGTTTGCAGTCCAGGCTGAGCCTCTGGCCCCGAACACCTTGTCTCTGTCATATTTGGCGTAGTAGTTCGTGGTGTTGTGGTGGACATTGAGGGGTGAGGCGAATAGTTCAGTGTTGAGTCCGAATGCCTGCTGTAGTGCTCTTTGCATCTGGGCGGGGAATGTCCAGTGGTTTTGTAGGTTCTTTTTCCTTTCCTCCTTTTCTTCTTTGCTTGAGTATCTAATAAGTAGGTGCCCTATTTCTTCCTCAAATGTTGAGACTTGTATCTTATGGTCCTCCCACATCTCGGTGCGTAGCGTGCGTTGGTGCGGGGTTTGGTGGTGTGTGGTACCCACTGCTTGGGTGTACCTTTCATGTAGCCTGAGAAGTTTCTCTTTTGTGAGGGTGCCTATGTACTTCCCGTTCCTGTGGTAGCTGTGGGCGAGGTCCCCTTCCATCCGCAGTTGGCAGTGGTGTTCTCTGTTGTCCGCAATGTCCTGGCCTGGGTTGGTTTCCGTCGGGTCCAGGGTGAGGTTTTCCGCATGTAGTGTGGGCCAGGCCTGTCCCAGGTGGGGCCTACCGGCCAGTATCTCCTTGAGTCCTCTGGGGTGGGTTACTTGGGAGCCCCTGGCTCGTAGCCTTCTTGGCAGGGTTGGGAAGGTGGTCGCACTTTGGCCCCTTCGCTTTGCGAGTTTCAAGAAGTCGGTTATGGTTTCTCTTGTGCTCCACGAGTAGGAGTCTTCCCCTGTTGGGTGCCTCCACTGGGTTCTGTACTGTGTCACTTGGGAGTGCGGGTCCGTTGGGTCAATGAGTAGGGTCCTCATTGCCACTATTTCTTTCGGTTTGTCTATCGTTTGGCCCCTATCAAAGCTATCTGCCTCCAGTTTTCTTGCCATGGGGTCTACCTCATCTATCCACTTAGTTTGTGGGTTTTCGTGGAAGTCTTGTGGGACTTCCTGCTCTTCCCCCCACGTTTGACCGGTGGTTTCTGTCTCGTTAATTCTTGTGAGCGGGTGCAGGGAGAGTTGCCTATGAATCTCTTCTCTGGGGACCAGTTTCGCCTCCCATTCCGTCATTTTAGCCCGTAGTTGTTCCGGGTTGAGGCGCGGGAGGTTGGTTCGCATCGTGTGGGGGTCCAACGGCCCCTCACTGGGCATGCTCCTGTATTGTTGCTTCAGCCGTCGGTTTGTGAGGCTGTCATAGAAGTCCCCTGGCTTCGCTATGTTCCTCGGCTGGGCTTCGCAAAGGTATGGGTACAGGTGCGCTAGGCCTTTTGCTATGGCCCTGCGGTCTGCGCTGAGGGTTGCATCTGTGCATTGTTCCCTGACGTTTACCTGACTAATTGCGTGTTGGCCATCTCTGGTGGTAAGGAAGGCTAGGTCCGGGAAATGCGTGAATAGTTTAAGGCACGTCGTGAAATTTATCGCAGTCGGCGTGTCCTTGGGTACTGTGAGCTTGGCGGTTTGGTCTGTGTACATCGCCTGCCAGTCCGGAGGCGCCGGCAGGTCCCCATCCATCATTTTGCCAGCTTTTGTTTTTCTCGTGGTTCCTTCCATTTCTTTGTCAGACTTTCTTCTTGTCGCCCCTTTTAGTTGCTCCATTATCTTCGGTACTGGGGTCTGGAGTTGTTCGAGCATCCCTTCTGTTCCTTGGGGCGTAATGTTGTATCTGAGAAGGGCATTGAGTTTTCTTAGTGTGTTGTGTTTTGTCTGGTGGCCCCCCCAGAGTTTGTCAAGGTCTGTGCAATTCTTGCGTGTGGTGCAGTGGTATTCTATCAGTCCTCTGGTGGACCTGCTGACGTGGGACATTCTGAGTCTTGACCTCAGGTTTATTTGCCTCCACGCAGGGCCCCGTACGGCTCCTCTGTCCTCCTCACTGTGCATAGCTTCCAGCAGTCCGCTCCAAATTGCCTGGGCGTAGACTGCCTGGAGTGGCACCATGCCCAGTCCGAATCTTTCCTTTTCCTGTGTGGTGAAAATGTTCGGTGTTCCGTTACGGGGTAGGCCTTGTATGTTCTTTGTGGCCCCACCTATTACTTTGTTGAAGTCATCTATTTCACCCGCTGTGTAGAGGCCTAAGTGTAGTCCATATCTGAACTTTCCCAGTATTGCAGAGTGGAGGGAGTACTCTTTTTGGTCTGGGGTCAGCGGCGAGCGCAGCAGTGCTTGTATCCTGTGGTTCATTTCCTCCCTGGCAGCTTCCTTCTCCTTGTCCCATCTGCCTGTGAACGCCAGTAGTACTCCTAGGTATTTGTATGTGTCTCCCGGTTTGAGTATTTTGAAGTGGCTCAGCTCACCATCCACCCCAACCGTTTTGAGGTCCTTATGGAGTTGTTCTGGTATGGAGACCCCATTTTTTATGCCGGTTATGGCTGACTTGGTAAGGTTAATTTTGAGTTCACTCCATCGTGAGAAT
Source organism: Cymbomonas tetramitiformis (assembly GCA_001247695.2). NCBI lineage: Eukaryota > Viridiplantae > Chlorophyta > Pyramimonadophyceae > Pyramimonadales > Pyramimonadaceae > Cymbomonas > Cymbomonas tetramitiformis. The sequence goes on from LGRX02028460.1 coordinate 121,069, forward strand.
GTCTCTAGCTTGTGTAGCTGGGCCCGCATGTGGAAAATCGTGGGGCATAGTATGAGTAGGTCGTCGACGAATGCCCCTGCTGTCGTCCTGAGGGGGCCCAGTCTTTCCTGCTCGGCTGCGTGTTTGTGTTGGTACCCATGCTCCCCCACCTCCAGCCATCTTAACAGTGGTTCCTGGTATATTATGAAGAGGAGGGGGCTCATGCTGTCTCCTTGGAGGAGACCTCTTTGCACCTGGACCATTTCGTGAGAAGTTTCCCCCCCTACCCTGGTGTACATTGACATGGTGTCATGACTTTGTGTACCCAGGACATCTCTCACTACTTGTGTAAGCTCATCAGGTATCCCAAGGTATTGCATTGTATGTAGCAGCTTGTTGTGGTCCACTGAGCCATATGCATTTTCGAAGTCAACATACAGGCCATGCAGCTCCCGTCCGGAGACATTTGCATCCTCTATTGCGTTGGTCACTCTCGTAAGTTGTCTGAGTGTGTTTCTTTTCTCTCTGGAGCCTTCCTGTGCCTGGGCCAGTATCCCCTGTGTTTCGCAGAACGTGGAGAGCATGTTTGCTATTTGCGAGGTGTATAGTTTGAAAACTCCCTCCAGTAGGGCTATGGGCCTGTAGTTTTGCTGCAGGGTGACATCCCCCTTCTTGTGGTGAAAGCAGAATGTCCCTCTCTTCCAGGTGAGGGGGACGTGTTTGCTGTTCCACATCTCCAGCATGAGCGCATGCAGGGCATCGTGGAAGTCCTCTGGCATGTACTTGAGAATTTCGTTAGGGGTTCTGGTGGGGCCTGGTGCCTTGTTGTTGTTTAGGGTGTGTACTGCTTTGCTGTAGCCCTGTCTACTTATCGTGAGGTCCATTCCCTTGGGGTCCGGTCTTGGTGCCTTTACAAGTCGCTCCTTGTGGGCTGGGTCCTCCCATGGTGGGGTTGCTAGGTCGGGTAGACTCCGGTGTTCCATCCTGTATGGTGCCGAGTGGGCCATGTGGTCCACTAGTGCGTTTGCAATGTTCTTGTGGCCCACGGTTAGGTTGCCCTCCCTGTCCTGTAGGGCCTGTATATTCGCCGTGGGGGCATGGCCTGTTTCTTGGGCCTTGGCATAAATCCTTTTGTGGTATCGTTTCTGGTTGTTCCAGTATTCTCTTACTGTTTTGTCATTATGCCTTTGTTTGGCTCGCTTCCAGTGCTGTTTGACCACTTTGTGTGCAGGCGACCTTTCTTTTTTGGCCTCCTCAGTGAGCCAGGAGACCCATTCCTTTGTGTCTGCGTTGTCCCTGTTTGTCGGGCCTTTTGTTTCTCCTTCCTTCAGGTGGCGGAGAGTGGTGTGTTCCGTGTGTGGGTTTCGTAGTTGTCGTTTGGTTTTCTTGTGCATCCGCATCTTGAGAATCGCGGCATCTCTTTCTTTTCTGTCCTTTTTGCTCATTAGTAGGTCCGTTGCCCCATGGGTGGAGGTTCTTCCAGTTATCACCGTCGGTAGTTCCTCATCCTTCAGCGCGCAATTGTTTGCTCTGTTGAGTATACTCAGCACTGCCTCTCCTGCTCTGTCTATTGTGGCATGTGCCACCTGCTTGTTGCCTTCTTCCCTGCATCGGGTGGCTATCCCTATCATGTCTTTCAGCTTAGCAGTCCTGGCGTAGTCGTGTGTTCTGAGGAGGACGCTTTGGAGGGTTTCCCTGTGGGCTTTGCTCAGGGGCGTGTTCAGTTTCACTTGCCCTGGGTGGGGGTCTTGGTCCACGTATGGTTCATGGGTGTCTATGCTGTCTAGCCGAAGGGTCGTAAGGCTAACCATCTCGTGGTCACTCGTGTGGTGCTGAGTGAGGTGTGCGGTGCTTCCCCTCTCGTATTGGGCCCGTTTGTCCTTCGGTGCTAGCCATCTGTCAATGTTTCTGTTCTCT